>JASGCC010001049.1:0-44572 GCA_030067915.1 Hydractinia echinata | reverse complement strand
TCGTTTTCCATTGTGCCATGGCCTTATAACACCGTCAAGCACGTGTACAGGCCTCTAAATGTAATATGGCCTTTTGCAGCCTAATAAAGGCCTTACACGTAGATCACGTGGTTCTCGCGCGTCTCCGCAGGCTACCATTGTCTAGTGCTTTCCACTCTCAATGGACTACGACGTCCAAGTCGTTTTCCATTGTGCCATGGCCTTATAACACCGTCAACTACGTGTACAGGCCTCTAAAGGCTGTAATATGGCTTTTGCAGCCTAATAAAGGCCTTACACGTAGATCACGTGGTTCCCCCCTCCGCAGGTTACCATGGTCTAGTGCTTCCACTCTCAATGGACTACGACGTCCAAGTCGTTTTCCATTGCGCCATGCCTTATAACACCGTCAACTACGTGTACAGGCCTCTAAAGGCTGTAATATGGCCTTTTGCAGCCTAATAAAGGCCTTACACGTAGATCACGTGGTTCCTCCGCGCCTCCGCAGGTTACCATGGTCTAGTGTTTCCACTCTCAATGGACTACGACGTACCAAGTCGTTTTCCATTTGCCATGGCCTTATAACACCGTCAACTACGTGTACAGGCCTCTAAAGGCTGTAATATGGCCTTTTGCAGCCTAATAAAGCTTACACGTAGATCACGTGGTTCTCGCCCCTCGCAGGTTACCAGGTCTAGTGTTTCCACTCTCAATGGACTACGACGTACCAAGTCGTTTTCCATTGTGCCATGGCCTTATAACACCGTCAACACGTGTACAGGCCTCTAAAGGCTGTAATATGGCCTTTTGCAGCCTAATAAAGCCTTACACGTAGATCACGTGGTTCCGCGCGCCTCCGCAGGTTACCATGGTCTAGTGCTTCCACTCTCAATGGACTACGACGTCCCAAGTCGTTTTCTATTGCCATGGCCTTATAACACCGTCAACTACGTGTACCTCTAAAGGCTGTAATATGGCCTTTTGCAGCCTAATAAAGGCCTTACACGTAGATCACGTGGTTCCTCTCCGCAGGTTACCATGGTCTAGTGCTTCCACTCTCAATGGACTACGACGTCCAAGTCGTTTTCATTGGCCATGGCCTTATAACACCGTCAACACGTGTACAGGCCTCTAAAGGCTGTAATATGGCCTTTTGCAGCCTAATAAAGGCCTTACACGTAGATCACGTGGTTCCGCGCGCCTCGCAGGTTACCATTAGTCTAGTGCTTCCACTCTCAATGGACTACGACGTACCAAGTCGTTTTCCATTGCGCCATGGCCTTATAACACCGTCAACTACGTGTACAGGCCTCTAAAGGCTGTAATATGGCCTTTTGCAGCCTAATAAAGGCCTTACACGTAGATCACGTGGTTCCTCCCCCTCCGCAGGTTACCATGGTCTAGTGTTCCACTCTCAATGGACTACGACGTCCAAGTCGTTTTCCATTGCCATGGCCTTATAACACCGTCAACTACGTGTACAGGCCTCTAAAGGCTGTAATATGGCCTTTTGCAGCCTAATAAAGGCCTTACACGTAGATCACGTGGTTCTCGCGCCCTCCGCAGGTTACCATGGTCTAGTGTTTCCACTCTCAATGGACTACGACGTACCAAGTCGTTTTCCATTGTGCCATGGCCTTATAACACCGTCAACTACGTGTACAGGCCTCTAAAGGCTGTAATATGGCCTTTTGCAGCCTAATAAAGGCCTTACACGTAGATCACGTGGTTCCGCGCCCTCCGCAGGTTACCATCGGTCTAGTGCTTTTCCACTCTCAATGGACTACGACGTCCAAGTCGTTTTCCATTGTGCCATGGCCTTATAACACCGTCAACTACGTGTACAGGCCTCTAAAGGCTGTAATATGGCCTTTTGCAGCCTAATAAAGGCCTTACACGTAGATCACGTGGTTCCGCGCCTCCGCAGGTTACCATGGTCTAGTGCTTCCACTCTCAATGGACTACGACGTCCAAGTCGTTTTCCATTGTCCATGGCCTTATAACACCGTCAACTACGTGTACAGGCCTCTAAAGGCTGTAATATGGCCTTTTGCAGCCTAATAAAGGCCTTACACGTAGATCACGTGGTTCCGCGCCCTCCGCAGGTTACCATGGTCTAGTGTTTCCACTCTCAATGGACTACGACGTCCAAGTCGTTTTCCATTGTCCATGGCCTTATAACACCGTCAACTACGTGTACAGGCCTCTAAAGGCTGTAATATGGCCTTTTGCAGCCTAATAAAGGCCTTACACGTAGATCACGTGGTTCCGCGCGCCTCCGCAGGTTACCATAGGTCTAGTGCTTCCACTCTCAATGGACTACGACGTCCCAAGTCGTTTTCATTGCGCCATGGCCTTATAACACCGTCAACTACGTGTACAGGCCTCTAAAGGCTGTAATATGGCCTTTTGCAGCCTAATAAAGGCCTTACACGTAGATCACGTGGTTCCTCGCCTCCGCAGGTTACCATGGTCTAGTGTTTCCACTCTCAATGGACTACGACGTCCAAGTCGTTTTCCATTGTCCATGGCCTTATAACACCGTCAACTACGTGTACAGGCCTCTAAAGGCTGTAATATGGCCTTTTGCAGCCTAATAAAGGCCTTACACGTAGATCACGTGGTTCGCGCCTCCGCAGGTTACCATGGTCTAGTGCTTCCACTCTCAATGGACTACGACGTACCAAGTCGTTTTCCATTGTGCCATGGCCTTATAACACCGTCAACTACGTGTACAGGCCTCTAAAGGCTGTAATATGGCCTTTTGCAGCCTAATAAAGGCCTTACACGTAGATCACGTGGTTCCTCCCCTCCGCAGGTTACCATCGGTCTAGTTTCCACTCTCAATGGACTACGACGTACCAAGTCGTTTTCCATTGTGCCATGGCCTTATAACACCGTCAACTACGTGTACAGGCCTCTAAAGGCTGTAATATGGCCTTTTGCAGCCTAATAAAGGCCTTACACGTAGATCACGTGGTTCCGCGCCTCCGCAGGTTACCATGGTCTAGTGCTTCCACTCTCAATGGACTACGACGTCCAAGTCGTTTTCCATTGTCCATGGCCTTATAACACCGTCAACTACGTGTACAGGCCTCTAAAGGCTGTAATATGGCCTTTTGCAGCCTAATAAAGGCCTTACACGTAGATCACGTGGTTCCTCGCCCTCCGCAGGTTACCAGGTCTAGTGTTTCCACTCTCAATGGACTACGACGTCCAAGTCGTTTTCCATTGTGCCATGGCCTTATAACACCGTCAACTACGTGTACAGGCCTCTAAAGGCTGTAATATGGCCTTTTGCAGCCTAATAAAGGCCTTACACGTAGATCACGTGGTTCCGCGCCCTCCGCAGGTTACCATGGTCTAGTGCTTCCACTCTCAATGGACTACGACGTCCAAGTCGTTTTCATTGTGCCATGGCCTTATAACACCGTCAACTACGTGTACAGGCCTCTAAAGGCTGTAATATGGCCTTTTGCAGCCTAATAAAGGCCTTACACGTAGATCACGTGGTTCGCGCGCTCCGCAGGTTACCATGGTCTAGTGCTTCCACTCTCAATGGACTACGACGTCCAAGTCGTTTTCCATTGTCCATGGCCTTATAACACCGTCAACTACGTGTACAGGCCTCTAAAGGCTGTAATATGGCCTTTTGCAGCCTAATAAAGGCCTTACACGTAGATCACGTGGTTCGCGCCCTCCGCAGGTTACCATGGTCTAGTGCTTCCACTCTCAATGGACTACGACGTACCAAGTCGTTTTCCATTGTGCCATGGCCTTATAACACCGTCAACTACGTGTACAGGCCTCTAAAGGCTGTAATATGGCCTTTTGCAGCCTAATAAAGGCCTTACACGTAGATCACGTGGTTCCGCGCCTCCGCAGGTTACCATGGTCTAGTGCTTCCACTCTCAATGGACTACGACGTCCAAGTCGTTTTCCATTGTGCCATGGCCTTATAACACCGTCAACTACGTGTACAGGCCTCTAAAGGCTGTAATATGGCCTTTTGCAGCCTAATAAAGGCCTTACACGTAGATCACGTGGTTCCGCGCCTCCGCAGGTTACCATGGTCTAGTGTTTCCACTCTCAATGGACTACGACTACCAAGTCGTTTTCCATTGTGCCATGGCCTTATAACACCGTCAACTACGTGTACAGGCCTCTAAAGGCTGTAATATGGCCTTTTGCAGCCTAATAAAGGCCTTACACGTAGATCACGTGGTTCCGCCTCCGCAGGTTACCATGGTCTAGTGCTTCCACTCTCAATGGACTACGACGTCCAAGTCGTTTTCATTGCGCCATGGCCTTATAACACCGTCAACTACGTGTACAGGCCTCTAAAGGCTGTAATATGGCCTTTTGCAGCCTAATAAAGGCCTTACACGTAGATCACGTGGTTCCTCGCCCTCCGCAGGTTACCATCGGTCTAGTGCTTCCACTCTCAATGGACTACGACGTACCAAGTCGTTTTCCATTGTGCCATGGCCTTATAACACCGTCAACTACGTGTACAGGCCTCTAAAGGCTGTAATATGGCCTTTTGCAGCCTAATAAAGGCCTTACACGTAGATCACGTGGTTCCCGCCTCCGCAGGTTACCATGGTCTAGTGCTTCCACTCTCAATGGACTACGACGTACCAAGTCGTTTTCCATTGTGCCATGGCCTTATAACACCGTCAACTACGTGTACAGGCCTCTAAAGGCTGTAATATGGCCTTTTGCAGCCTAATAAAGGCCTTACACGTAGATCACGTGGTTCCGCGCCTCCGCAGGTTACCATGGTCTAGTGCTTCCACTCTCAATGGACTACGACGTACCAAGTCGTTTTCCATTGTGCCATGGCCTTATAACACCGTCAACTACGTGTACAGGCCTCTAAAGGCTGTAATATGGCCTTTTGCAGCCTAATAAAGGCCTTACACGTAGATCACGTGGTTCCGCGCGCCTCGCAGGTTACCATGGTCTAGTGCTTCCACTCTCAATGGACTACGACGTCCAAGTCGTTTTCCATTGCCATGGCCTTATAACACCGTCAACTACGTGTACAGGCCTCTAAAGGCTGTAATATGGCCTTTTGCAGCCTAATAAAGGCCTTACACGTAGATCACGTGGTTCCTCACCCCTCCGCAGGTTACCATCGGTCTAGTGTTTCCACTCTCAATGGACTACGACGTACCAAGTCGTTTTCCATTTGCCATGGCCTTATAACACCGTCAACTACGTGTACAGGCCTCTAAAGGCTGTAATATGGCCTTTTGCAGCCTAATAAAGGCCTTACACGTAGATCACGTGGTTCGCCCCTCCGCAGGTTACCATGGTCTAGTGCTTCCACTCTCAATGGACTACCGTCCAAGTCGTTTTCCATTGTGCCATGGCCTTATAACACCGTCAACTACGTATACAGGCCTCTAAAGGCTGTAATATGGCCTTTTGCAGCCTAATAAAGGCCTTACACGTAGATCACGTGGTTCCGCGCGCCTCCGCAGGTTACCATGTCTAGTGTTTCCACTCTCAATGGACTACGACGTCCAAGTCGTTTTCCATTGCGCCATGGCCTTATAACACCGTCAACTACGTGTACAGGCCTCTAAAGGCTGTAATATGGCCTTTTGCAGCCTAATAAAGCCTTACACGTAGATCACGTGGTTCCGCTGCTCCGCAGGTTACCATGGTCTAGTGCTTCCACTCTCAATGGACTACGACGTCCAAGTCTTTTTCTATTGCGCCATGGCCTTATAACACCGTCAACTACGTGTACAGGCCTCTAAAGGCTGTAATATGGCCTTTTGCAGCCTAATAAAGCCTTACACGTAGATCACGTGGTTCCTCCGCAGGTTACCATCTATCTAGTTTCCACTCTCAATGGACTACGACGTACCAAGTCGTTTTCCATTGTGCCATGGCCTTATAACACCGTCAACTACGTGTACAGGCCTCTAAAGGCTGTAATATGGCCTTTTGCAGCCTAATAAAGGCCTTACACGTAGATCACGTGGTTCCTCACCCCTCCGCAGGTTACCATCGGTCTAGTGTTTCCACTCTCAATGGACTACGACGTAGCAAGTCGTTTTCCATTGTGCCATGGCCTTATAACACCGTCAAGCACGTGTACAGGCCTCTAAAGGCTGTAATATGGCCTTTTGCAGCCTAATAAAGGCCTTACACGTAGATCACGTGGTTCTCGCGCGCCTCCGCAGGTTACCATCGGTCTAGTGTTTCCACTCTCAATGGACTACGACGTACCAAGTCGTTTTCCATTGTGCCATGGCCTTATAACACCGTCAACTACGTGTACAGGCCTCTAAAGGCTGTAATATGGCCTTTTGCAGCCTAATAAAGGCCTTACACGTAGATCACGTGGTTCCGCGCGCCTCCGCAGGTTACCATTGGTCTAGTGCTTCCACTCTCAATGGACTACGACGTACCAAGTCGTTTTCCATTTGCCATGGCCTTATAACACCGTCAACTACGTGTACAGGCCTCTAAAGGCTGTAATATGGCCTTTTGCAGCCTAATAAAGGCCTTACACGTAGATCACGTGGTTCCTCGCCCCTCCGCAGGTTACCATGGTCTAGTGTTTCCACTCTCAATGGACTAACGTACCAAGTCGTTTTCCATTGTGCCATGGCCTTATAACACCGTCAACTACGTGTACAGGCCTCTAAAGGCTGTAATATGGCCTTTTGCAGCCTAATAAAGGCCTTACACGTAGATCACGTGGTTCCGCGCGTCTCCGCAGGTTACCATTGGTCTAGTGCTTCCACTCTCAATGGACTACGACGTCCAAGTCGTTTTCCATTGTCCATGGCCTTATAACACCGTCAACTACGTGTACAGGCCTCTAAAGGCTGTAATATGGCCTTTTGCAGCCTAATAAAGGCCTTACACGTAGATCACGTGGTTCCGCGCCCTCCGCAGGTTACCATGGTCTAGTGTTTCCACTCTCAATGGACTACGACGTCCAAGTCGTTTTCCATTGTCCATGGCCTTATAACACCGTCAACTACGTGTACAGGCCTCTAAAGGCTGTAATATGGCCTTTTGCAGCCTAATAAAGGCCTTACACGTAGATCACGTGGTTCCGCGCCCTCCGCAGGTTACCATCGGTCTAGTGTTTCCACTCTCAATGGACTACGACGTACCAAGTCGTTTTCCATTGTGCCATGGCCTTATAACACCGTCAACTACGTGTACAGGCCTCTAAAGGCTGTAATATGGCCTTTTGCAGCCTAATAAAGGCCTTACACGTAGATCACGTGGTTCCGCCTCCGCAGGTTACCATCGGTCTAGTGCTTCCACTCTCAATGGACTACGACGTCCAAGTCGTTTTCCATTGTGCCATGGCCTTATAACACCGTCAACTACGTGTACAGGCCTCTAAAGGCTGTAATATGGCCTTTTGCAGCCTAATAAAGCCTTACACGTAGATCACGTGGTTCCGCGCGCTCCGCAGGTTACCATGGTCTAGTGCTTCCACTCTCAATGGAACGACGTCCAAGTTTTTCATTGCGCCATGGCCTTATAACACCGTCAACTACGTGTACAGGCCTCTAAAGGCTGTAATATGGCCTTTTGCAGCCTAATAAAGGCCTTACACGTAGATCACGTGGTTCCCGCCTCCGCAGGTTACCATTAGGTCTAGTGCTTCCACTCTCAATGGACTACGACGTACCAAGTCGTTTTCCATTGTGCCATGGCCTTATAACACCGTCAACTACGTGTACAGGCCTCTAAAGGCTGTAATATGGCCTTTTGCAGCCTAATAAAGGCCTTACACGTAGATCACGTGGTTCCTCCCCCTCCGCAGGTTACCATCGGTCTAGTGTTTCCACTCTCAATGGACTACGACGTACCAAGTCGTTTTCCATTGTGCCATGGCCTTATAACACCGTCAACACGTGTACAGGCCTCTAAAGGCTGTAATATGGCCTTTTGCAGCCTAATAAAGGCCTTACACGTAGATCACGTGGTTCCGCGCGCCTCCGCAGGTTACCATGGTCTAGTTTCCACTCTCAATGGACTACGACGTACCAAGTCGTTTTCCATTGTGCCATGGCCTTATAACACCGTCAACTACGTGTACAGGCCTCTAAAGGCTGTAATATGGCCTTTTGCAGCCTAATAAAGGCCTTACACGTAGATCACGTGGTTCCTCGCCCTCCGCAGGTTACCATCGGTCTAGTGTTTCCACTCTCAATGGACTACGACGTACCAAGTCGTTTTCCATTTGCCATGGCCTTATAACACCGTCAACTACGTGTACAGGCCTCTAAAGGCTGTAATATGGCCTTTTGCAGCCTAATAAAGGCCTTACACGTAGATCACGTGGTTCCGCGGCTCGCAGGTTACCATCGGTCTAGTGCTTCCACTCTCAATGGACTACGACGTACCAAGTCTTTTTTATTGGCCATGGCCTTATAACACCGTCAACTACGTGTACAGGCCTCTAAAGGCTGTAATATGGCCTTTTGCAGCCTAATAAAGGCCTTACACGTAGATCACGTTTCCTCCGCAGGTTACCATCTAGTCTAGTTTCCACTCTCAATGGACTACGACGTACCAAGTCGTTTTCCATTGTGCCATGGCCTTATAACACCGTCAACTACGTGTACAGGCCTCTAAAGGCTGTAATATGGCCTTTTGCAGCCTAATAAAGGCCTTACACGTAGATCACGTGGTTCTCCGCCCTCCGCAGGTTACCATCGGTCTAGTGTTTCCACTCTCAATGGACTACGACGTACCAAGTCGTTTTCCATTGTGCCATGGCCTTATAACACCGTCAACTACGTGTACAGGCCTCTAAAGGCTGTAATATGGCCTTTTGCAGCCTAATAAAGGCCTTACACGTAGATCACGTGGTTCGCGCGCCTCCGCAGGTTACCATGGTCTAGTTTCCACTCTCAATGGACTACGACGTACCAAGTCGTTTTCCATTGTGCCATGGCCTTATAACACCGTCAACTACGTGTACAGGCCTCTAAAGGCTGTAATATGGCCTTTTGCAGCCTAATAAAGGCCTTACACGTAGATCACGTGGTTCCGCGCCCTCCGCAGGTTACCATTGGTCTAGTGCTTCCACTCTCAATGGACTACGACGTCCAAGTCGTTTTCATTGCGCCATGGCCTTATAACACCGTCAACTACGTGTACAGGCCTCTAAAGGCTGTAATATGGCCTTTTGCAGCCTAATAAAGGCCTTACACGTAGATCACGTGGTTCCTCGCTCCGCAGGTTACCATGGTCTAGTGCTTCCACTCTCAATGGACTACGACGTCCAAGTCGTTTTCCATTCGTTTTCATTGCGCATGGCCTTATAACACCGTCAACTACGTGTACAGGCCTCTAAAGGCCGTAATATGGCCTTTTGCAGCCTAATAAAGGCCTTACACGTAGATCACGTGGTTCCGCGCCCTCCGCAGGTTACCATCGGTCTAGTGCTTCCACTCTCAATGGACTACGACGTACCAAGTCGTTTTCCATTGTGCCATGGCCTTATAACACCGTCAACTACGTGTACAGGCCTCTAAAGGCTGTAATATGGCCTTTTGCAGCCTAATAAAGGCCTTACACGTAGATCACGTGGTTCCACGCGCCCTCGCAGGTTACCATCGGTCTAGTCTTCCATCTCAATGGACTACGACGTACCAAGTCGTTTTCCATTGTGCCATGGCCTTATAACACCGTCAACTACGTGTACAGGCCTCTAAAGGCTGTAATATGGCCTTTTGCAGCCTAATAAAGGCCTTACACGTAGATCACGTGGTTCCGCGCCTGTCCGCAGGTTACCATCGGTCTAGTGTTCCACTCTCAATGGACTACGACGTCCAAGTCGTTTTCCATTGCGCCATGGCCTTATAACACCGTCAACTACGTGTACAGGCCTCTAAAGGCTGTAATATGGCCTTTTGCAGCCTAATAAAGGCCTTACACGTAGATCACGTGGTCTCCGCCCTCCGCAGGTTACCATCGGTCTAGTGTTCCACTCTCAATGGACTACGACGTCAAGTCGTTTTCCATTGTGCCATGGCCTTATAACACCGTCAAACGTGTACAGGCCTCTAAAGGCTGTAATATGGCCTTTTGCAGCCTAATAAAGGCCTTACACGTAGATCACGTGGTTCCGCGCGCCTCCGCAGGTTACCATGGTCTAGTGCTTCCACTCTCAATGGACTACGACGTCCAAGTCGTTTTCCATTGCGCCATGGCCTTATAACACCGTCAACTACGTGTACAGGCCTCTAAAGGCTGTAATATGGCCTTTTGCAGCCTAATAAAGGCCTTACACGTAGATCACGTGGTTCCACGTGCCTGGCAGGTTACCATCTATCTAATCTTCCACTCTCAATGGACTACGACGTACCAAGTCGTTTTCCATTGTGCCATGGCCTTATAACACCGTCAACTACGTGTACAGGCCTCTAAAGGCTGTAATATGGCCTTTTGCAGCCTAATAAAGGCCTTACACGTAGATCACGTGGTTCCTCGCCCTCCGCAGGTTACCATCGGTCTAGTGTTTCCACTCTCAATGGACTACGACGTACCAAGTCGTTTTCCATTGTGCCATGGCCTTATAACACCGTCAACTACGTGTACAGGCCTCTAAAGGCTGTAATATGGCCTTTTGCAGCCTAATAAAGGCCTTACACGTAGATCACGTGGTTCCTCGCCCTCCGCAGGTTACCATCGGTCTAGTGCTTCCACTCTCAATGGACTACGACGTACCAAGTCGTTTTTATTGCCATGGCCTTATAACACCGTCAACTACGTGTACAGGCCTCTAAAGGCTGTAATATGGCCTTTTGCAGCCTAATAAAGGCCTTACACGTAGATCACGTGGTTCCCGCCCTCCGCAGGTTACCATCGGTCTAGTGTTTCCACTCTCAATGGACTACGACGTACCAAGTCGTTTTCCATTGTGCCATGGCCTTATAACACCGTCACGTGTACAGGCCTCTAAAGGCTGTAATATGGCCTTTTGCAGCCTAATAAAGGCCTTACACGTAGATCACGTGGTTCGCCCCTCCGCAGGTTACCATCGGTCTAGTGCTTCCACTCTCAATGGACTACGACGTCCAAGTCGTTTTCCATTGTGCCATGGCCTTATAACACCGTCAACTACGTGTACAGGCCTCTAAAGGTGTAATATGGCCTTTTGCAGCCTAATAAAGGCTTACACGTAGATCACGTGGTTCACGCGCCTCCGCAGGTTACCATCGGTCTAGTGTTCCACTCTCAATGGACTACGACGTCCAAGTCGTTTTCCATTGTGCCATGGCCTTATAACACCGTCAACTACGTGTACAGGCCTCTAAAGGCTGTAATATGGCCTTTTGCAGCCTAATAAAGGCCTTACACGTAGATCACGTGGTTCCGCGCGCTCCGCAGGTTACCATCGGTCTAGTGCTTCCACTCTCAATGGACTACGACGTCCAAGTCGTTTTCCATTGTGCCATGGCCTTATAACACCGTCAACTACGTGTACAGGCCTCTAAAGGCTGTAATATGGCCTTTTGCAGCCTAATAAAGGCCTTACACGTAGATCACGTGGTTCCACGCCTCCGCAGGTTACCATCGGTCTAGTGTTCCACTCTCAATGGACTACGACGTACAAGTCGTTTTCCATTGTGCCATGGCCTTATAACACCGTCAACTACGTGTACAGGCCTCTAAAGGCTGTAATATGGCCTTTTGCAGCCTAATAAAGGCCTTACACGTAGATCACGTGGTTCCGCGCCTCCGCAGGTTACCATCGGTCTAGTGCTTTCCACTCTCAATGGACTACGACGTCCAAGTCGTTTTCCATTGTGCCATGGCCTTATAACACCGTCAACTACGTGTACAGGCCTCTAAAGGCTGTAATATGGCCTTTTGCAGCCTAATAAAGGCCTTACACGTAATCACGTGGTTCCACGGCCCTGCAGGTTACCATCGGTATCTTCTTCCACTCTCAATGGACTACGACGTACAAGTCGTTTTCCATTGTGCCATGGCCTTATAACACCGTCAACTACGTGTACAGGCCTCTAAAGGCTGTAATATGGCCTTTTGCAGCCTAATAAAGGCCTTACACGTAGATCACGTGGTTCCTCGCCTCCGCAGGTTACCATCGGTCTAGTGTTCCACTCTCAATGGACTACGACGTCCAAGTCGTTTTATTTGCGCCATGGCCTTATAACACCGTCAACTACGTGTACAGGCCTCTAAAGGCTGTAATATGGCCTTTTGCAGCCTAATAAAGGCCTTACACGTAGATCACGTGGTTCCTCGCCCTCCGCAGGTTACCATCGGTCTAGTGTTCCACTCTCAATGGACTACGACGTACCAAGTCGTTTTCCATTGTGCCATGGCCTTATAACACCGTCAACTACGTGTACAGGCCTCTAAAGGCTGTAATATGGCCTTTTGCAGCCTAATAAAGGCCTTACACGTAGATCACGTGGTTCCGCGCGCCTCCGCAGGTTACCATCGGTCTAGTGCTTCCACTCTCAATGGACTACGACGTCCTCGTTTTCCATTGTGCCATGGCCTTATAACACCGTCAACTACGTGTACAGGCCTCTAAAGGCTGTAATATGGCCTTTTGCAGCCTAATAAAGGCCTTACACGTAGATCACGTGGTTCCCGCCTCCGCAGGTTACCATCGGTCTAGTGTTCCACTCTCAATGGACTACGACGTACCAAGTCGTTTTCCATTGTGCCATGGCCTTATAACACCGTCAACTACGTGTACAGGCCTCTAAAGGCTGTAATATGGCCTTTTGCAGCCTAATAAAGGCCTTACACGTAGATCACGTGGTTCCACGTCCGCAGGTTACCATCGGTTCTAGTGCTTCCACTCTCAATGGACTACGACGTACCAAGTCGTTTTCCATTGTGCCATGGCCTTATAACACCGTCAACTACGTGTACAGGCCTCTAAAGGCTGTAATATGGCCTTTTGCAGCCTAATAAAGGCCTTACACGTAGATCACGTGGTTCCGCCCCTCCGCAGGTTACCATCGGTCTAGTGCTTCCACTCTCAATGGACTACGACGTCCAAGTCGTTTTCCATTGTGCCATGGCCTTATAACACCGTCAACTACGTGTACAGGCCTCTAAAGGCTGTAATATGGCCTTTTGCAGCCTAATAAAGGCCTTACACGTAGATCACGTGGTTCCGCGCCTGCAGGTTACCATCGGTCTAGTGTTCCACTCTCAATGGACTACGACGTACCAAGTCGTTTTCCATTGTGCCATGGCCTTATAACACCGTCAACTACGTGTACAGGCCTCTAAAGGCTGTAATATGGCCTTTTGCAGCCTAATAAAGGCCTTACACGTAGATCACGTGGTTCCGCCTCCGCAGGTTACCATCGGTCTAGTGCTTCCACTCTCAATGGACTACGACGTCCAAGTCGTTTTCCATTGTGCCATGGCCTTATAACACCGTCAACTACGTGTACAGGCCTCTAAAGGCTGTAATATGGCCTTTTGCAGCCTAATAAAGGCCTTACACGTAGATCACGTGGTTCCGCCCCTCCGCAGGTTACCATCGGTCTAGTGTTCCACTCTCAATGGACTACGACGTACCAAGTCGTTTTCCATTGTGCCATGGCCTTATAACACCGTCAACTACGTGTACAGGCCTCTAAAGGCTGTAATATGGCCTTTTGCAGCCTAATAAAGGCCTTACACGTAGATCACGTGGTTCCTCGCCCTCCGCAGGTTACCATCGGTCTAGTGTTCCACTCTCAATGGACTACGACGTACCAAGTCGTTTTCCATTGTGCCATGGCCTTATAACACCGTCAACACGTGTACAGGCCTCTAAAGGCTGTAATATGGCCTTTTGCAGCCTAATAAAGGCCTTACACGTAGATCACGTGGTTCCGCGCCTCCGCAGGTTACCATCGGTCTAGTGCTTCCACTCTCAATGGACTACGACGTCCCGTTTTCCATTGCGCCATGGCCTTATAACACCGTCAACTACGTGTACAGGCCTCTAAAGGCTGTAATATGGCCTTTTGCAGCCTAATAAAGGCCTTACACGTAGATCACGTGGTTCCGCGCCTCCGCAGGTTACCATCGGTCTAGTGCTTCCACTCTCAATGGACTACGACGTCCAAGTCGTTTTCCATTGTGCCATGGCCTTATAACACCGTCAACTACGTGTACAGGCCTCTAAAGGCTGTAATATGGCCTTTTGCAGCCTAATAAAGGCCTTACACGTAGATCACGTGGTTCCTCGCCCTCCGCAGGTTACCATCGGTCTAGTGTTCCACTCTCAATGGACTACGACGTACCAAGTCGTTTTCCATTGTGCCATGGCCTTATAACACCGTCAACTACGTGTACAGGCCTCTAAAGGCTGTAATATGGCCTTTTGCAGCCTAATAAAGGCCTTACACGTAGATCACGTGGTTCCGCGCCTCCGCAGGTTACCATCGGTCTAGTGCTTCCACTCTCAATGGACTACGACGTCCAAGTCGTTTTCCATTGTGCCATGGCCTTATAACACCGTCAACTACGTGTACAGGCCTCTAAAGGCTGTAATATGGCCTTTTGCAGCCTAATAAAGGCCTTACACGTAGATCACGTGGTTCCCGCGCCTCGCAGGTTACCATCGGTCTAGTGCTTCCACTCTCAATGGACTACGACGTCCAAGTCGTTTTCCATTGTGCCATGGCCTTATAACACCGTCAACTACGTGTACAGGCCTCTAAAGGCTGTAATATGGCCTTTTGCAGCCTAATAAAGGCCTTACACGTAGATCACGTGGTTCCTCGCCCTCCGCAGGTTACCATCGGTCTAGTGCTTCCACTCTCAATGGACTACGACGTACCAAGTCGTTTTCCATTTGCGCCATGGCCTTATAACACCGTCAACTACGTGTACAGGCCTCTAAAGGCTGTAATATGGCCTTTTGCAGCCTAATAAAGGCCTTACACGTAGATCACGTGGTTCCCGCCCTCCGCAGGTTACCATCGGTCTAGTGCTTCCACTCTCAATGGACTACGACGTACCAAGTCGTTTTCCATTGTGCCATGGCCTTATAACACCGTCAACTACGTGTACAGGCCTCTAAAGGCTGTAATATGGCCTTTTGCAGCCTAATAAAGGCCTTACACGTAGATCACGTGGTTCCGCGTCTCCGCAGGTTACCATCGGTCTAGTGCTTCCACTCTCAATGGACTACGACGTACCAAGTCGTTTTCCATTGTGCCATGGCCTTATAACACCGTCAACTACGTGTACAGGCCTCTAAAGGCTGTAATATGGCCTTTTGCAGCCTAATAAAGGCCTTACACGTAGATCACGTGGTTCCGCGCGCCTCGCAGGTTACCATCGGTCTAGTGTTCCACTCTCAATGGACTACGACGTACCAAGTCGTTTTCCATTGTGCCATGGCCTTATAACACCGTCAACTACGTGTACAGGCCTCTAAAGGCTGTAATATGGCCTTTTGCAGCCTAATAAAGGCCTTACACGTAGATCACGTGGTTCCTCGTCCGCAGGTTACCATCGGTCTAGTGCTTCCACTCTCAATGGACTACGACGTACCAAGTCGTTTTCCATTGTGCCATGGCCTTATAACACCGTCAACTACGTGTACAGGCCTCTAAAGGCTGTAATATGGCCTTTTGCAGCCTAATAAAGGCCTTACACGTAGATCACGTGGTTCCGCGCCTCCGCAGGTTACCATCGGTCTAGTGTTCCACTCTCAATGGACTACGACGTACCAAGTCGTTTTCCATTGTGCCATGGCCTTATAACACCGTCAACTACGTGTACAGGCCTCTAAAGGCTGTAATATGGCCTTTTGCAGCCTAATAAAGGCCTTACACGTAGATCACGTGGTTCCGCGCCTCCGCAGGTTACCATCGGTCTAGTGCTTCCACTCTCAATGGACTACGACGTACCAAGTCGTTTTCCATTGTGCCATGGCCTTATAACACCGTCAACTACGTGTACAGGCCTCTAAAGGCTGTAATATGGCCTTTTGCAGCCTAATAAAGGCCTTACACGTAGATCACGTGGTTCCGCGCCCGCAGGTTACCATCTCTAGTGCTTCCACTCTCAATGGACTACGACGTACCAAGTCGTTTTCCATTGTGCCATGGCCTTATAACACCGTCAACTACGTGTACAGGCCTCTAAAGGCTGTAATATGGCCTTTTGCAGCCTAATAAAGGCCTTACACGTAATCACGTGGTTCCGCGCCTCCGCAGGTTACCATCGGTCTAGTGCTTCCACTCTCAATGGACTACGACGTACCAAGTCGTTTTCCATTGTGCCATGGCCTTATAACACCGTCAACTACGTGTACAGGCCTCTAAAGGCTGTAATATGGCCTTTTGCAGCCTAATAAAGGCCTTACACGTAGATCACGTGGTTCCACGTCCGCAGGTTACCATCGTCTAGTGCTTCCACTCTCAATGGACTACGACGTACCAAGTCGTTTTCCATTGTGCCATGGCCTTATAACACCGTCAACTACGTGTACAGGCCTCTAAAGGCTGTAATATGGCCTTTTGCAGCCTAATAAAGGCCTTACACGTAGATCACGTGGTTCCGCGCCTCCGCAGGTTACCATCGGTCTAGTGCTTCCACTCTCAATGGACTACGACGTCCAAGTCGTTTTCCATTGCGCCATGGCCTTATAACACCGTCAACTACGTGTACAGGCCTCTAAAGGCTGTAATATGGCCTTTTGCAGCCTAATAAAGGCCTTACACGTAGATCACGTGGTTCCTCGCCCCGCAGGTTACCATCGGTCTAGTGTTCCACTCTCAATGGACTACGACGTACCAAGTCGTTTTCCATTGTGCCATGGCCTTATAACACCGTCAACTACGTGTACAGGCCTCTAAAGGCTGTAATATGGCCTTTTGCAGCCTAATAAAGGCCTTACACGTAGATCACGTGGTTCCTCGCCCTCCGCAGGTTACCATCGGTCTAGTGCTTCCACTCTCAATGGACTACGACGTCCAAGTCGTTTTTCCATTGTGCCATGGCCTTATAACACCGTCAACTACGTGTACAGGCCTCTAAAGGCTGTAATATGGCCTTTTGCAGCCTAATAAAGGCCTTACACGTAGATCACGTGGTTCCCGCGCCTCCGCAGGTTACCATCGGTCTAGTGTTTCCACTCTCAATGGACTACGACGTACCAAGTCGTTTTCCATTGTGCCATGGCCTTATAACACCGTCAACTACGTGTACAGGCCTCTAAAGGCTGTAATATGGCCTTTTGCAGCCTAATAAAGGCCTTACACGTAGATCACGTGGTTCCTCGCCCTCCGCAGGTTACCATCGGTCTAGTGTTCCACTCTCAATGGACTACGACGTACCAAGTCGTTTTCCATTGTGCCATGGCCTTATAACACCGTCAACTACGTGTACAGGCCTCTAAAGGCTGTAATATGGCCTTTTGCAGCCTAATAAAGGCCTTACACGTAGATCACGTGGTTCCGCGCGCCTCCGCAGGTTACCATCGGTCTAGTGTTCCACTCTCAATGGACTACGACGTCCAAGTCGTTTTCCATTGTGCCCATGGCCTTATAACACCGTCAACTACGTGTACAGGCCTCTAAAGGCTGTAATATGGCCTTTTGCAGCCTAATAAAGGCCTTACACGTAGATCACGTGGTTCCTCGCCCTCCGCAGGTTACCATCGGTCTAGTGTTCCACTCTCAATGGACTACGACGTACCAAGTCGTTTTCCATTGTGCCATGGCCTTATAACACCGTCAACTACGTGTACAGGCCTCTAAAGGCTGTAATATGGCCTTTTGCAGCCTAATAAAGGCCTTACACGTAGATCACGTGGTTCCGCGTGCCTGCAGGTTACCATCTATCTAGTGCTTCCACTCTCAATGGACTACGACGTACCAAGTCGTTTTCCATTGTGCCATGGCCTTATAACACCGTCAACTACGTGTACAGGCCTCTAAAGGCTGTAATATGGCCTTTTGCAGCCTAATAAAGGCCTTACACGTAGATCACGTGGTTCCTCCCCTCCGCAGGTTACCATCGGTCTAGTGTTCCACTCTCAATGGACTACGACGTACCAAGTCGTTTTCCATTGTGCCATGGCCTTATAACACCGTCAACTACGTGTACAGGCCTCTAAAGGCTGTAATATGGCCTTTTGCAGCCTAATAAAGGCCTTACACGTAGATCACGTGGTTCCCGCGCCTCCGCAGGTTACCATCGGTCTAGTGCCACTCTCAATGGACTACGACGTACCAAGTCGTTTTCCATTGTGCCATGGCCTTATAACACCGTCAACACGTGTACAGGCCTCTAAAGGCTGTAATATGGCCTTTTGCAGCCTAATAAAGGCCTTACACGTAGATCACGTGGTTCCGCGCGCCCGCAGGTTACCATTTCTAGTGCTTCCACTCTCAATGGACTACGACGTCCAAGTCGTTTTCCATTGTGCCATGGCCTTATAACACCGTCAACTACGTGTACAGGCCTCTAAAGGCTGTAATATGGCCTTTTGCAGCCTAATAAAGGCCTTACACGTAGATCACGTGGTTCCGCGCGCCTCCGCAGGTTACCATCGGTCTAGTGCTTCCACTCTCAATGGACTACGACGTACCAAGTCGTTTTCCATTGTGCCATGGCCTTATAACACCGTCAACTACGTGTACAGGCCTCTAAAGGCTGTAATATGGCCTTTTGCAGCCTAATAAAGGCCTTACACGTAGATCACGTGGTTCCGCGTCCTGCAGGTTACCATCTCTAGTGCTTCCACTCTCAATGGACTACGACGTACCAAGTCGTTTTCCATTGTGCCATGGCCTTATAACACCGTCAACTACGTGTACAGGCCTCTAAAGGCTGTAATATGGCCTTTTGCAGCCTAATAAAGGCCTTACACGTAGATCACGTGGTTCCTCGCCCCTCCGCAGGTTACCATCGGTCTAGTGTTTCCACTCTCAATGGACTACGACGTACCAAGTCGTTTTCCATTGTGCCATGGCCTTATAACACCGTCAACTACGTGTACAGGCCTCTAAAGGCTGTAATATGGCCTTTTGCAGCCTAATAAAGGCCTTACACGTAGATCACGTGGTTCGCGCCTCCGCAGGTTACCATCGGTCTAGTGTTCCACTCTCAATGGACTACGACGTCCAAGTCGTTTTCTATTGCGCCATGGCCTTATAACACCGTCAACTACGTGTACAGGCCTCTAAAGGCTGTAATATGGCCTTTTGCAGCCTAATAAAGGCCTTACACGTAGATCACGTGGTTCCCGCCCTCCGCAGGTTACCATCGGTCTAGTGCTTCCACTCTCAATGGACTACGACGTCCAAGTCGTTTTCCATTGTGCCATGGCCTTATAACACCGTCAACTACGTGTACAGGCCTCTAAAGGCTGTAATATGGCCTTTTGCAGCCTAATAAAGGCCTTACACGTAGATCACGTGGTTCCGCGCGCTCCGCAGGTTACCATCGGTCTAGTGCTTCCACTCTCAATGGACTACGACGTCCAAGTCGTTTTCCATTGCGCCATGGCCTTATAACACCGTCAACTACGTGTACAGGCCTCTAAAGGCTGTAATATGGCCTTTTGCAGCCTAATAAAGGCCTTACACGTAGATCACGTGGTTCCGCGCCCCGCAGGTTACCATCTCTAGTGCTTCCACTCTCAATGGACTACGACGTACCAAGTCGTTTTCCATTGTGCCATGGCCTTATAACACCGTCAACTACGTGTACAGGCCTCTAAAGGCTGTAATATGGCCTTTTGCAGCCTAATAAAGGCCTTACACGTAGATCACGTGGTTCCACGCGCCTCCGCAGGTTACCATCGGTCTAGTGCTTCCACTCTCAATGGACTACGACGTCCAAGTTGTTTTCCATTGTGCCATGGCCTTATAACACCGTCAACTACGTGTACAGGCCTCTAAAGGCTGTAATATGGCCTTTTGCAGCCTAATAAAGGCCTTACACGTAGATCACGTGGTTCCTCGCCTCCGCAGGTTACCATGGTCTAGTGCTTCCACTCTCAATGGACTACGACGTCCAAGTCGTTTTCCATTGTGCCATGGCCTTATAACACCGTCAACTACGTGTACAGGCCTCTAAAGGCTGTAATATGGCCTTTTGCAGCCTAATAAAGGCCTTACACGTAGATCACGTGGTTCCGCGCGCCTCCGCAGGTTACCATCGGTCTAGTGCTTCCACTCTCAATGGACTACGACGTACCAAGTCGTTTTCCATTGTGCCATGGCCTTATAACACCGTCAACTACGTGTACAGGCCTCTAAACGCTGTAATATGGCCT
The DNA here is from genome assembly GCA_030067915.1 of Hydractinia echinata. Classification (NCBI taxonomy): domain Eukaryota; kingdom Metazoa; phylum Cnidaria; class Hydrozoa; order Anthoathecata; family Hydractiniidae; genus Hydractinia; species Hydractinia echinata. Next base: position 24,312 of record JASGCC010001049.1, on the reverse strand, counting down.
TTTGCAGCCTAATAAAGGCCTTACACGTAGATCACGTGGTTCCGCGTCCGCAGGTTACCATCTCTAGTGTTCCACTCTCAATGGACTACGACGTACCAAGTCGTTTTCCATTGTGCCATGGCCTTATAACACCGTCAACTACGTGTACAGGCCTCTAAAGGCTGTAATATGGCCTTTTGCAGCCTAATAAAGGCCTTACACGTAGATCACGTGGTTCCACGCCCTCCGCAGGTTACCATCGGTCTAGTGTTCCACTCTCAATGGACTACGACGTCCAAGTCGTTTTCCATTGTGCCATGGCCTTATAACACCGTCAACTACGTGTACAGGCCTCTAAAGGCTGTAATATGGCCTTTTGCAGCCTAATAAAGGCCTTACACGTAGATCACGTGGTTCCTCGCCCCTCCGCAGGTTACCATCGGTCTAGTGTTCCACTCTCAATGGACTACGACGTACCAAGTCGTTTTCCATTGTGCCATGGCCTTATAACACCGTCAACTACGTGTACAGGCCTCTAAAGGCTGTAATATGGCCTTTTGCAGCCTAATAAAGGCCTTACACGTAGATCACGTGGTTCCGCGCCTCCGCAGGTTACCATCGGTCTAGTGTTCCACTCTCAATGGACTACGACGTACCAAGTCGTTTTCCATTGTGCCATGGCCTTATAACACCGTCAACTACGTGTACAGGCCTCTAAAGGCTGTAATATGGCCTTTTGCAGCCTAATAAAGGCCTTACACGTAGATCACGTGGTTCCGCGCGCCTCCGCAGGTTACCATCGGTCTAGTGTTCCACTCTCAATGGACTACGACGTCCAAGTCGTTTTCCATTGCGCCATGGCCTTATAACACCGTCAACTACGTGTACAGGCCTCTAAAGGCTGTAATATGGCCTTTTGCAGCCTAATAAAGGCCTTACACGTAGATCACGTGGTTCCGCGCGCCTCCGCAGGTTACCATCGGTCTAGTGCTTCCACTCTCAATGGACTACGACGTACCAAGTCGTTTTCCATTGTGCCATGGCCTTATAACACCGTCAACTACGTGTACAGGCCTCTAAAGGCTGTAATATGGCCTTTTGCAGCCTAATAAAGGCCTTACACGTAGATCACGTGGTTCGCCCTCCGCAGGTTACCATCGGTCTAGTGCTTCCACTCTCAATGGACTACGACGTACCAAGTCGTTTTCCATTGTGCCATGGCCTTATAACACCGTCAACTACGTGTACAGGCCTCTAAAGGCTGTAATATGGCCTTTTGCAGCCTAATAAAGGCCTTACACGTAGATCACGTGGTTCCTCGCCCTCCGCAGGTTACCATCGGTCTAGTGTTCCACTCTCAATGGACTACGACGTACCAAGTCGTTTTCCATTGTGCCATGGCCTTATAACACCGTCAACTACGTGTACAGGCCTCTAAAGGCTGTAATATGGCCTTTTGCAGCCTAATAAAGGCCTTACACGTAGATCACGTGGTTCCGCGCGCCTCCGCAGGTTACCATCGTCTAGTGTTCCACTCTCAATGGACTACGACGTCCAAGTCGTTTTCCATTGCGCATGGCCTTATAACACCGTCAACTACGTGTACAGGCCTCTAAAGGCTGTAATATGGCCTTTTGCAGCCTAATAAAGGCCTTACACGTAGATCACGTGGTTCCGCGTCCGCAGGTTACCATCTTCTAGTGCCACTCTCAATGGACTACGACGTACCAAGTCGTTTTCCATTGTGCCATGGCCTTATAACACCGTCAACTACGTGTACAGGCCTCTAAAGGCTGTAATATGGCCTTTTGCAGCCTAATAAAGGCCTTACACGTAGATCACGTGGTTCCGCGCCCTCCGCAGGTTACCATCGGTCTAGTGCTTCCACTCTCAATGGACTACGACGTCCAAGTCGTTTTCCATTGCCATGGCCTTATAACACCGTCAACTACGTGTACAGGCCTCTAAAGGCTGTAATATGGCCTTTTGCAGCCTAATAAAGGCCTTACACGTAGATCACGTGGTTCCGCGCCTCCGCAGGTTACCATCGGTCTAGTGCTTCCACTCTCAATGGACTACGACGTACCAAGTCGTTTTCCATTTGCCATGGCCTTATAACACCGTCAACTACGTGTACAGGCCTCTAAAGGCTGTAATATGGCCTTTTGCAGCCTAATAAAGGCCTTACACGTAGATCACGTGGTTCCGCGCCCTCCGCAGGTTACCATCGGTCTAGTGTTTCCACTCTCAATGGACTACGACGTACCAAGTCGTTTTCCATTGTGCCATGGCCTTATAACACCGTCAACACGTGTACAGGCCTCTAAAGGCTGTAATATGGCCTTTTGCAGCCTAATAAAGGCCTTACACGTAGATCACGTGGTTCGCGCGCTCCGCAGGTTACCATGGTCTAGTGTTTCCACTCTCAATGGACTACGACGTACCAAGTCGTTTTCCATTGTGCCATGGCCTTATAACACCGTCAACTACGTGTACAGGCCTCTAAAGGCTGTAATATGGCCTTTTGCAGCCTAATAAAGGCCTTACACGTAGATCACGTGGTTCCGCGCGCCTCCGCAGGTTACCATGGTCTAGTTTCCACTCTCAATGGACTACGACGTCCAAGTCGTTTTCCATTGTCCATGGCCTTATAACACCGTCAACTACGTGTACAGGCCTCTAAAGGCTGTAATATGGCCTTTTGCAGCCTAATAAAGGCCTTACACGTAGATCACGTGGTTCCGCGCCCTCCGCAGGTTACCATCGGTCTAGTGTTTCCACTCTCAATGGACTACGACGTACCAAGTCGTTTTCCATTGTGCCATGGCCTTATAACACCGTCAACTACGTGTACAGGCCTCTAAAGGCTGTAATATGGCCTTTTGCAGCCTAATAAAGGCCTTACACGTAGTAGATCACGTGGTTCTCGCCCCTCCGCAGGTTACCATGGTCTAGTGCTTCCACTCTCAATGGACTACGACGTCCAAGTCGTTTTCCATTGTGCCATGGCCTTATAACACCGTCAACTACGTGTACAGGCCTCTAAAGGCTGTAATATGGCCTTTTGCAGCCTAATAAAGGCCTTACACGTAGATCACGTGGTTCCGCCTCCGCAGGTTACCATGGTCTAGTGCTTCCACTCTCAATGGACTACGACGTCCAAGTCGTTTTCCATTGCCATGGCCTTATAACACCGTCAACTACGTGTACAGGCCTCTAAAGGCTGTAATATGGCCTTTTGCAGCCTAATAAAGGCCTTACACGTAGATCACGTGGTTCACCCTCGCGCTAGGTTACCATATCTAGTTTCCACTCTCAATGGACTACGACGTACCAAGTCGTTTTCCATTGTGCCATGGCCTTATAACACCGTCAACTACGTGTACAGGCCTCTAAAGGCTGTAATATGGCCTTTTGCAGCCTAATAAAGGCCTTACACGTAGATCACGTGGTTCGCGCGCTCCGCAGGTTACCATGGTCTAGTGCTTCCACTCTCAATGGACTACGACGTCCAAGTCGTTTTCCATTGTGCCATGGCCTTATAACACCGTCAACTACGTGTACAGGCCTCTAAAGGCTGTAATATGGCCTTTTGCAGCCTAATAAAGGCCTTACACGTAGATCACGTGGTTCCGCGCGCCTCCGCAGGTTACCATGGTCTAGTGCTTCCACTCTCAATGGACTACGACGTACCAAGTCGTTTTCCATTGTGCCATGGCCTTATAACACCGTCAACTACGTGTACAGGCCTCTAAAGGCTGTAATATGGCCTTTTGCAGCCTAATAAAGGCCTTACACGTAGATCACGTGGTTCCGCGCCTGCAGGTTACCGGTCTAGTGCTTCCACTCTCAATGGACTACGACGTACCAAGTCGTTTTCCATTGTGCCATGGCCTTATAACACCGTCAACTACGTGTACAGGCCTCTAAAGGCTGTAATATGGCCTTTTGCAGCCTAATAAAGGCCTTACACGTAGATCACGTGGTTCCGCGCCTCCGCAGGTTACCATGGTCTAGTGCTTCCACTCTCAATGGACTACGACGTCCAAGTCGTTTTCCATTGTCCATGGCCTTATAACACCGTCAACTACGTGTACAGGCCTCTAAAGGCTGTAATATGGCCTTTTGCAGCCTAATAAAGGCCTTACACGTAGATCACGTGGTTCCTCGCCCCTGCAGGTTACCATCGGTCTAGTTTCCACTCTCAATGGACTACGACGTCCAAGTCGTTTTCCATTGTGCCATGGCCTTATAACACCGTCAACTACGTGTACAGGCCTCTAAAGGCTGTAATATGGCCTTTTGCAGCCTAATAAAGGCCTTACACGTAGATCACGTGGTTCCGCGCCTCCGCAGGTTACCATGGTCTAGTTTCCACTCTCAATGGACTACGACGTACCAAGTCGTTTTCCATTGTGCCATGGCCTTATAACACCGTCAACTACGTGTACAGGCCTCTAAAGGCTGTAATATGGCCTTTTGCAGCCTAATAAAGGCCTTACACGTAGATCACGTGGTTCCGCGGCCTCGCAGGTTACCATGGTCTAGTGCTTCCACTCTCAATGGACTACGACGTACCAAGTCGTTTTCCATTGTGCCATGGCCTTATAACACCGTCAACTACGTGTACAGGCCTCTAAAGGCTGTAATATGGCCTTTTGCAGCCTAATAAAGGCCTTACACGTAGATCACGTGGTTCCGCGCTCGCAGGTTACCATCGGTCTAGTGCTTCCACTCTCAATGGACTACGACGTACCAAGTCGTTTTCCATTGTGCCATGGCCTTATAACACCGTCAACTACGTGTACAGGCCTCTAAAGGCTGTAATATGGCCTTTTGCAGCCTAATAAAGGCCTTACACGTAGATCACGTGGTTCCCGCCCTCCGCAGGTTACCATGGTCTAGTGTTTCCACTCTCAATGGACTACGATACCAAGTCGTTTTCCATTGTGCCATGGCCTTATAACACCGTCAACTACGTGTACAGGCCTCTAAAGGCTGTAATATGGCCTTTTGCAGCCTAATAAAGGCCTTACACGTAGATCACGTTTCCGCGCCTCCGCAGGTTACCATGGTCTAGTTTCCACTCTCAATGGACTACGACGTCCAAGTCGTTTTCCATTGTGCCATGGCCTTATAACACCGTCAACACGTGTACAGGCCTCTAAAGGCTGTAATATGGCCTTTTGCAGCCTAATAAAGGCCTTACACGTAGATCACGTGGTTCCGCGCGCCTCCGCAGGTTACCATTGTCTAGTTTCCACTCTCAATGGACTACGACGTACCAAGTCGTTTTCCATTGTCCATGGCCTTATAACACCGTCAACTACGTGTACAGGCCTCTAAAGGCTGTAATATGGCCTTTTGCAGCCTAATAAAGGCCTTACACGTAGATCACGTGGTTCCGCGCTCTCGCAGGTTACCATGGTCTAGTGTTTCCACTCTCAATGGACTACGACGTCCAAGTCGTTTTCCATTGCCATGGCCTTATAACACCGTCAACTACGTGTACAGGCCTCTAAAGGCTGTAATATGGCCTTTTGCAGCCTAATAAAGGCCTTACACGTAGATCACGTGGTTCTCGCGCCCGCAGGTTACCATGGTCTAGTGTTTCCACTCTCAATGGACTACGACGCAAGTCGTTTTCCATTGTGCCATGGCCTTATAACACCGTCAACTACGTGTACAGGCCTCTAAAGGCTGTAATATGGCCTTTTGCAGCCTAATAAAGGCCTTACACGTAGATCACGTGGTTCGCGCGCCTCCGCAGGTTACCCATGGTCTAGTTTCCACTCTCAATGGACTACGACGTACCAAGTCGTTTTCCATTGTGCCATGGCCTTATAACACCGTCAACTACGTGTACAGGCCTCTAAAGGCTGTAATATGGCCTTTTGCAGCCTAATAAAGGCCTTACACGTAGATCACGTGGTTCCGCGCGTCTCCGCAGGTTACCATGGTCTAGTGCTTCCACTCTCAATGGACTACGACGTCCAAGTCGTTTTCCATTGGCCATGGCCTTATAACACCGTCAACTACGTGTACAGGCCTCTAAAGGCTGTAATATGGCCTTTTGCAGCCTAATAAAGGCCTTACACGTAGATCACGTGGTTCCGCCTCCGCAGGTTACCATGGTCTAGTGCTTCCACTCTCAATGGACTACGACGTACCAAGTCGTTTTCCATTGTGCCATGGCCTTATAACACCGTCAACTACGTGTACAGGCCTCTAAAGGCTGTAATATGGCCTTTTGCAGCCTAATAAAGGCCTTACACGTAGATCACGTGGTTCCGCGCGCCTCCGCAGGTTACCATGGTCTAGTGCTTCCACTCTCAATGGACTACGACGTCCAAGTCGTTTTCCATTGGCCATGGCCTTATAACACCGTCAACTACGTGTACAGGCCTCTAAAGGCTGTAATATGGCCTTTTGCAGCCTAATAAAGGCCTTACACGTAGATCACGTGGTTCTCGCGCCTCCGCAGGTTACCATGGTCTAGTGCTTCCACTCTCAATGGACTACGACGTCCAAGTCGTTTTCCATTGTGCCATGGCCTTATAACACCGTCAACTACGTGTACAGGCCTCTAAAGGCTGTAATATGGCCTTTTGCAGCCTAATAAAGGCCTTACACGTAGATCACGTGGTTCCGCGCCTCCGCAGGTTACCATGGTCTAGTGCTTCCACTCTCAATGGACTACGACGTCCAAGTCGTTTTCCATTGTGCCATGGCCTTATAACACCGTCAACTACGTGTACAGGCCTCTAAAGGCTGCCTTTTGCAGCCTAATAAAGGCCTTACACGTAGATCACGTGGTTCGCGCGCTCCGCAGGTTACCATGGTCTAGTGCTTCCACTCTCAATGGACTACGACGTCCAAGTCGTTTTCCATTGTGCCATGGCCTTATAACACCGTCAACTACGTGTACAGGCCTCTAAAGGCTGTAATATGGCCTTTTGCAGCCTAATAAAGGCCTTACACGTAGATCACGTGGTTCCGCGCGCCTCCGCAGGTTACCATGGTCTAGTGCTTCCACTCTCAATGGACTACGACGTCCAAGTCGTTTTCCATTGTGCCATGGCCTTATAACACCGTCAACTACGTGTACAGGCCTCTAAAGGCTGTAATATGGCCTTTTGCAGCCTAATAAAGGCCTTACACGTAGATCACGTGGTTCCCGCGCCTCCGCAGGTTACCATCGGTCTAGTGTTTCCACTCTCAATGGACTACGACGTACCAAGTCGTTTTCCATTGTGCCATGGCCTTATAACACCGTCAACTACGTGTACAGGCCTCTAAAGGCTGTAATATGGCCTTTTGCAGCCTAATAAAGGCCTTACACGTAGATCACGTGGTTCCGCGCGCTCCGCAGGTTACCATGGTCTAGTGCTTCCACTCTCAATGGACTACGACGTACCAAGTCGTTTTCCATTGTCCATGGCCTTATAACACCGTCAACTACGTGTACAGGCCTCTAAAGGCTGTAATATGGCCTTTTGCAGCCTAATAAAGGCCTTACACGTAGATCACGTGGTTCGCCGTCTCGCAGGTTACCATGGTCTAGTGCTTCCACTCTCAATGGACTACGACGTCCAAGTCGTTTTCCATTGGCCATGGCCTTATAACACCGTCAACTACGTGTACAGGCCTCTAAAGGCTGTAATATGGCCTTTTGCAGCCTAATAAAGGCCTTACACGTAGATCACGTGGTTCCGCCCTCCGCAGGTTACCATGGTCTAGTGTTTCCACTCTCAATGGACTACGACGTACCAAGTCGTTTTCCATTGTGCCATGGCCTTATAACACCGTCAACTACGTGTACAGGCCTCTAAAGGCTGTAATATGGCCTTTTGCAGCCTAATAAAGGCCTTACACGTAGATCACGTGGTTCCGCGCGCTCCGCAGGTTACCATGGTCTAGTGCTTCCACTCTCAATGGACTACGACGTCCAAGTCGTTTTCCATTGTCCATGGCCTTATAACACCGTCAACTACGTGTACAGGCCTCTAAAGGCTGTAATATGGCCTTTTGCAGCCTAATAAAGGCCTTACACGTAGATCACGTGGTTCCGCGCGCCTCCGCAGGTTACCATGGTCTAGTGCTTCCACTCTCAATGGACTACGACGTCCAAGTCGTTTTCCATTGGCCATGGCCTTATAACACCGTCAACTACGTGTACAGGCCTCTAAAGGCTGTAATATGGCCTTTTGCAGCCTAATAAAGGCCTTACACGTAGATCACGTGGTTCGCCTCCGCAGGTTACCATGGTCTAGTGCTTCCACTCTCAATGGACTACGACGTCCAAGTCGTTTTCATTGCGCCATGGCCTTATAACACCGTCAACTACGTGTACAGGCCTCTAAAGGCTGTAATATGGCCTTTTGCAGCCTAATAAAGGCCTTACACGTAGATCACGTGGTTCCCGCGTCTCCGCAGGTTACCATGGTCTAGTGCTTCCACTCTCAATGGACTACGACGTCCAAGTCGTTTTCCATTGTCCATGGCCTTATAACACCGTCAACTACGTGTACAGGCCTCTAAAGGCTGTAATATGGCCTTTTGCAGCCTAATAAAGGCCTTACACGTAGATCACGTGGTTCCGCGCGCCTCCGCAGGTTACCATGGTCTAGTGTTTCCACTCTCAATGGACTACGACGTCCAAGTCGTTTTCCATTGTGCCATGGCCTTATAACACCGTCAACTACGTGTACAGGCCTCTAAAGGCTGTAATATGGCCTTTTGCAGCCTAATAAAGGCCTTACACGTAGATCACGTGGTTCCCGCGCCTCCGCAGGTTACCATGGTCTAGTGCTTCCACTCTCAATGGACTACGACGTCCAAGTCGTTTTCCATTGCGCCATGGCCTTATAACACCGTCAACTACGTGTACAGGCCTCTAAAGGCTGTAATATGGCCTTTTGCAGCCTAATAAAGGCCTTACACGTAGATCACGTGGTTCCGCCCTCCGCAGGTTACCATGGTCTAGTGTTTCCACTCTCAATGGACTACGACGTCCAAGTCGTTTTCCATTGCCATGGCCTTATAACACCGTCAACTACGTGTACAGGCCTCTAAAGGCTGTAATATGGCCTTTTGCAGCCTAATAAAGGCCTTACACGTAGATCACGTGGTTCCGCGCCCTCCGCAGGTTACCATGGTCTAGTGCTTCCACTCTCAATGGACTACGACGTCCAAGTCGTTTTCCATTGCGCCATGGCCTTATAACACCGTCAACTACGTGTACAGGCCTCTAAAGGCTGTAATATGGCCTTTTGCAGCCTAATAAAGGCCTTACACGTAGATCACGTGGTTCCGCGCGCTCCGCAGGTTACCATGGTCTAGTGCTTCCACTCTCAATGGACTACGACGTCCAAGTCGTTTTCCATTGTCCATGGCCTTATAACACCGTCAACTACGTGTACAGGCCTCTAAAGGCTGTAATATGGCCTTTTGCAGCCTAATAAAGGCCTTACACGTAGATCACGTGGTTCCGCGCCTCCGCAGGTTACCATGGTCTAGTGCTTCCACTCTCAATGGACTACGACGTCCAAGTCGTTTTCCATTGTGCCATGGCCTTATAACACCGTCAACTACGTGTACAGGCCTCTAAAGGCTGTAATATGGCCTTTTGCAGCCTAATAAAGGCCTTACACGTAGATCACGTGGTTCTCCGCGCCTCCGCAGGTTACCATGGTCTAGTGTTTCCACTCTCAATGGACTACGACGTACCAAGTCGTTTTCCATTGTGCCATGGCCTTATAACACCGTCAACTACGTGTACAGGCCTCTAAAGGCTGTAATATGGCCTTTTGCAGCCTAATAAAGGCCTTACACGTAGATCACGTGGTTCCGCGCGCTCCGCAGGTTACCATGGTCTAGTGCTTCCACTCTCAATGGACTACGACGTCCAAGTCGTTTTCCATTGTCCATGGCCTTATAACACCGTCAACTACGTGTACAGGCCTCTAAAGGCTGTAATATGGCCTTTTGCAGCCTAATAAAGGCCTTACACGTAGATCACGTGGTTCGCGCGTCCGCAGGTTACCATGGTCTAGTGCTTCCACTCTCAATGGACTACGACGTCCAAGTCGTTTTCCATTGGCCATGGCCTTATAACACCGTCAACTACGTGTACAGGCCTCTAAAGGCTGTAATATGGCCTTTTGCAGCCTAATAAAGGCCTTACACGTAGATCACGTGGTTCTCGCCTCCGCAGGTTACCATCGGTCTAGTGCTTCCACTCTCAATGGACTACGACGTACCAAGTCGTTTTCCATTGTGCCATGGCCTTATAACACCGTCAACTACGTGTACAGGCCTCTAAAGGCTGTAATATGGCCTTTTGCAGCCTAATAAAGGCCTTACACGTAGATCACGTGGTTCCGCGCGTCTCGCAGGTTACCATGGTCTAGTGCTTCCACTCTCAATGGACTACGACGTCCAAGTCGTTTTCCATTGTCCATGGCCTTATAACACCGTCAACTACGTGTACAGGCCTCTAAAGGCTGTAATATGGCCTTTTGCAGCCTAATAAAGGCCTTACACGTAGATCACGTGGTTCCGCGCGCCTCCGCAGGTTACCATCGGTCTAGTGCTTCCACTCTCAATGGACTACGACGTCCAAGTCGTTTTCCATTGGCCATGGCCTTATAACACCGTCAACTACGTGTACAGGCCTCTAAAGGCTGTAATATGGCCTTTTGCAGCCTAATAAAGGCCTTACACGTAGATCACGTGGTTCCGCGCCTCCGCAGGTTACCATATGGTCTAGTGCTTCCACTCTCAATGGACTACGACGTCCAAGTCGTTTTCCATTGCGCCATGGCCTTATAACACCGTCAACTACGTGTACAGGCCTCTAAAGGCTGTAATATGGCCTTTTGCAGCCTAATAAAGGCCTTACACGTAGATCACGTGGTTCCCGCCGTCTCCGCAGGTTACCATGGTCTAGTGCTTCCACTCTCAATGGACTACGACGTCCAAGTCGTTTTCCATTGTGCCATGGCCTTATAACACCGTCAACTACGTGTACAGGCCTCTAAAGGCTGTAATATGGCCTTTTGCAGCCTAATAAAGGCCTTACACGTAGATCACGTGGTTCCCGCGCCTCCGCAGGTTACCATCAGGTCTAGTGCTTCCACTCTCAATGGACTACGACGTACCAAGTCGTTTTCCATTGTGCCATGGCCTTATAACACCGTCAACTACGTGTACAGGCCTCTAAAGGCTGTAATATGGCCTTTTGCAGCCTAATAAAGGCCTTACACGTAGATCACGTGGTTCCGCGCCTCCGCAGGTTACCATCGGTCTAGTGCTTCCACTCTCAATGGACTACGACGTCCAAGTCGTTTTCCATTGTGCCATGGCCTTATAACACCGTCAACTACGTGTACAGGCCTCTAAAGGCTGTAATATGGCCTTTTGCAGCCTAATAAAGGCCTTACACGTAGATCACGTGGTTCCGCGCGCCTCCGCAGGTTACCATCGGTCTAGTGCTTCCACTCTCAATGGACTACGACGTCCAAGTCGTTTTCCATTGCCATGGCCTTATAACACCGTCAACTACGTGTACAGGCCTCTAAAGGCTGTAATATGGCCTTTTGCAGCCTAATAAAGGCCTTACACGTAGATCACGTGGTTCCGCGCCCTCCGCAGGTTACCATGGTCTAGTGCTTCCACTCTCAATGGACTACGACGTACCAAGTCGTTTTCCATTGCGCCATGGCCTTATAACACCGTCAACTACGTGTACAGGCCTCTAAAGGCTGTAATATGGCCTTTTGCAGCCTAATAAAGGCCTTACACGTAGATCACGTGGTTCCGCGCGCCTCCGCAGGTTACCAGGTCTAGTGTTTCCACTCTCAATGGACTACGACGTACCAAGTCGTTTTCCATTGTGCCATGGCCTTATAACACCGTCAACTACGTGTACAGGCCTCTAAAGGCTGTAATATGGCCTTTTGCAGCCTAATAAAGGCCTTACACGTAGATCACGTGGTTCTCCCTCCGCAGGTTACCATCGGTCTAGTGCTTCCACTCTCAATGGACTACGACGTCCAAGTCGTTTTCCATTGTGCCATGGCCTTATAACACCGTCAACTACGTGTACAGGCCTCTAAAGGCTGTAATATGGCCTTTTGCAGCCTAATAAAGGCCTTACACGTAGATCACGTGGTTCCGCCCGTCCGCAGGTTACCATGGTCTAGTGCTTCCACTCTCAATGGACTACGACGTCCAAGTCGTTTTCCATTGTGCCATGGCCTTATAACACCGTCAACTACGTGTACAGGCCTCTAAAGGCTGTAATATGGCCTTTTGCAGCCTAATAAAGGCCTTACACGTAGATCACGTGGTTCCGCGCGCCTCCGCAGGTTACCATGGTCTAGTGTTTCCACTCTCAATGGACTACGACGTCCAAGTCGTTTTTTTCCATTTGCCATGGCCTTATAACACCGTCAACTACGTGTACAGGCCTCTAAAGGCTGTAATATGGCCTTTTGCAGCCTAATAAAGGCCTTACACGTAGATCACGTGGTTCCGCGCCTCCGCAGGTTACCATCGGTCTAGTGTTTCCACTCTCAATGGACTACGACGTCCAAGTCGTTTTCCATTGCGCCATGGCCTTATAACACCGTCAACTACGTGTACAGGCCTCTAAAGGCTGTAATATGGCCTTTTGCAGCCTAATAAAGGCCTTACACGTAGATCACGTGGTTCCGCGCCTGCAGGTTACCATCTAGTCTAGTGCTTCCACTCTCAATGGACTACGACGTACCAAGTCGTTTTCCATTGCCATGGCCTTATAACACCGTCAACTACGTGTACAGGCCTCTAAAGGCTGTAATATGGCCTTTTGCAGCCTAATAAAGGCCTTACACGTAGATCACGTGGTTCCCCCTCCGCAGGTTACCATCGGTCTAGTGCTTCCACTCTCAATGGACTACGACGTCCAAGTCGTTTTCCATTGTGCCATGGCCTTATAACACCGTCAACTACGTGTACAGGCCTCTAAAGGCTGTAATATGGCCTTTTGCAGCCTAATAAAGGCCTTACACGTAGATCACGTGGTTCCTCGCCCTCCGCAGGTTACCATGGTCTAGTTTCCACTCTCAATGGACTACGACGTCCAAGTCGTTTTCCATTTGCCATGGCCTTATAACACCGTCAACTACGTGTACAGGCCTCTAAAGGCTGTAATATGGCCTTTTGCAGCCTAATAAAGGCCTTACACGTAGATCACGTGGTTCCCGCCCTCCGCAGGTTACCATCGGTCTAGTGCTTCCACTCTCAATGGACTACGACGTACCAAGTCGTTTTCCATTGTGCCATGGCCTTATAACACCGTCAACTACGTGTACAGGCCTCTAAAGGCTGTAATATGGCCTTTTGCAGCCTAATAAAGGCCTTACACGTAGATCACGTGGTTCCTCGCCCTCCGCAGGTTACCATGGTCTAGTGCTTCCACTCTCAATGGACTACGACGTCCAAGTCGTTTTCCATTGTCCATGGCCTTATAACACCGTCAACTACGTGTACAGGCCTCTAAAGGCTGTAATATGGCCTTTTGCAGCCTAATAAAGGCCTTACACGTAGATCACGTGGTTCCGCGCCCTCCGCAGGTTACCATGGTCTAGTGCTTCCACTCTCAATGGACTACGACGTCCAAGTCGTTTTCCATTGTCCATGGCCTTATAACACCGTCAACTACGTGTACAGGCCTCTAAAGGCTGTAATATGGCCTTTTGCAGCCTAATAAAGGCCTTACACGTAGATCACGTGGTTCCGCGCGCCTCCGCAGGTTACCATGGTCTAGTGCTTCCACTCTCAATGGACTACGACGTCCAAGTCGTTTTCCATTGCGCCATGGCCTTATAACACCGTCAACTACGTGTACAGGCCTCTAAAGGCTGTAATATGGCCTTTTGCAGCCTAATAAAGGCCTTACACGTAGATCACGTGGTTCCGCGCCTCCGCAGGTTACCATGGTCTAGTGCTTCCACTCTCAATGGACTACGACGTCCAAGTCGTTTTCCATTGTGCCATGGCCTTATAACACCGTCAACTACGTGTACAGGCCTCTAAAGGCTGTAATATGGCCTTTTGCAGCCTAATAAAGGCCTTACACGTAGATCACGTGGTTCCGCGCCTCCGCAGGTTACCATGGTCTAGTGTTCCACTCTCAATGGACTACGACGTACCAAGTCGTTTTCCATTGTGCCATGGCCTTATAACACCGTCAACTACGTGTACAGGCCTCTAAAGGCTGTAATATGGCCTTTTGCAGCCTAATAAAGGCCTTACACGTAGATCACGTGGTTCTCCCCCTCCGCAGGTTACCATCGGTCTAGTTTCCACTCTCAATGGACTACGACGTCCAAGTCGTTTTCCATTGTGCCATGGCCTTATAACACCGTCAACTACGTGTACAGGCCTCTAAAGGCTGTAATATGGCCTTTTGCAGCCTAATAAAGGCCTTACACGTAGATCACGTGGTTCCGCGCCTCCGCAGGTTACCATGGTCTAGTGCTTCCACTCTCAATGGACTACGACGTACCAAGTCGTTTTCCATTGTGCCATGGCCTTATAACACCGTCAACTACGTGTACAGGCCTCTAAAGGCTGTAATATGGCCTTTTGCAGCCTAATAAAGGCCTTACACGTAGATCACGTGGTTCCCGCGCCTCCGCAGGTTACCATGGTCTAGTGTTTCCACTCTCAATGGACTACGACGTACCAAGTCGTTTTCCATTGTGCCATGGCCTTATAACACCGTCAACTACGTGTACAGGCCTCTAAAGGCTGTAATATGGCCTTTTGCAGCCTAATAAAGGCCTTACACGTAGATCACGTGGTTCGCGCCTCCGCAGGTTACCATGGTCTAGTGCTTCCACTCTCAATGGACTACGACGTCCAAGTCGTTTTCCATTGTGCCATGGCCTTATAACACCGTCAACTACGTGTACAGGCCTCTAAAGGCTGTAATATGGCCTTTTGCAGCCTAATAAAGGCCTTACACGTAGATCACGTGGTTCCGCGCCTCCGCAGGTTACCATGGTCTAGTGCTTCCACTCTCAATGGACTACGACGTACCAAGTCGTTTTCCATTGTGCCATGGCCTTATAACACCGTCAACTACGTGTACAGGCCTCTAAAGGCTGTAATATGGCCTTTTGCAGCCTAATAAAGGCCTTACACGTAGATCACGTGGTTCCGCGCGCCTCCGCAGGTTACCATGGTCTAGTGCTTCCACTCTCAATGGACTACGACGTACCAAGTCGTTTTCCATTGTGCCATGGCCTTATAACACCGTCAACTACGTGTACAGGCCTCTAAAGGCTGTAATATGGCCTTTTGCAGCCTAATAAAGGCCTTACACGTAGATCACGTGGTTCCGCGCGCTCCGCAGGTTACCATGGTCTAGTGCTTCCACTCTCAATGGACTACGACGTACCAAGTCGTTTTCCATTGTCCATGGCCTTATAACACCGTCAACTACGTGTACAGGCCTCTAAAGGCTGTAATATGGCCTTTTGCAGCCTAATAAAGGCCTTACACGTAGATCACGTGGTTCCCCGCCTCCGCAGGTTACCATCGGTCTAGTGCTTCCACTCTCAATGGACTACGACGTACCAAGTCGTTTTCCATTGTGCCATGGCCTTATAACACCGTCAACTACGTGTACAGGCCTCTAAAGGCTGTAATATGGCCTTTTGCAGCCTAATAAAGGCCTTACACGTAGATCACGTGGTTCCGCGCTCTCGCAGGTTACCATGGTCTAGTGCTTCCACTCTCAATGGACTACGACGTACCAAGTCGTTTTCCATTGTGCCATGGCCTTATAACACCGTCAACTACGTGTACAGGCCTCTAAAGGCTGTAATATGGCCTTTTGCAGCCTAATAAAGGCCTTACACGTAGATCACGTGGTTCCGCGCCTCCGCAGGTTACCATCGGTCTAGTGTTTCCACTCTCAATGGACTACGACGTACCAAGTCGTTTTCCATTGTGCCATGGCCTTATAACACCGTCAACTACGTGTACAGGCCTCTAAAGGCTGTAATATGGCCTTTTGCAGCCTAATAAAGGCCTTACACGTAGATCACGTGGTTCCCGCCCTCCGCAGGTTACCATCGGTCTAGTGCTTCCACTCTCAATGGACTACGACGTACCAAGTCGTTTTCCATTGTGCCATGGCCTTATAACACCGTCAACTACGTGTACAGGCCTCTAAAGGCTGTAATATGGCCTTTTGCAGCCTAATAAAGGCCTTACACGTAGATCACGTGGTTCCGCGCGCTCCGCAGGTTACCATGGTCTAGTGCTTCCACTCTCAATGGACTACGACGTACCAAGTCGTTTTCCATTGTGCCATGGCCTTATAACACCGTCAACTACGTGTACAGGCCTCTAAAGGCTGTAATATGGCCTTTTGCAGCCTAATAAAGGCCTTACACGTAGATCACGTGGTTCCCGCTCCGCAGGTTACCATGGTCTAGTGCTTCCACTCTCAATGGACTACGACGTCCAAGTCGTTTTCCATTGTGCCATGGCCTTATAACACCGTCAACTACGTGTACAGGCCTCTAAAGGCTGTAATATGGCCTTTTGCAGCCTAATAAAGGCCTTACACGTAGATCACGTGGTTCCTCGCCCTCCGCAGGTTACCATCGGTCTAGTGTTCCACTCTCAATGGACTACGACGTCCAAGTCGTTTTCCATTGTGCCATGGCCTTATAACACCGTCAACTACGTGTACAGGCCTCTAAAGGCTGTAATATGGCCTTTTGCAGCCTAATAAAGGCCTTACACGTAGATCACGTGGTTCCCGCCCTCCGCAGGTTACCATCGGTCTAGTGCTTCCACTCTCAATGGACTACGACGTACCAAGTCGTTTTCCATTGTGCCATGGCCTTATAACACCGTCAACTACGTGTACAGGCCTCTAAAGGCTGTAATATGGCCTTTTGCAGCCTAATAAAGGCCTTACACGTAGATCACGTGGTTCCGCGCGCCTCCGCAGGTTACCATGGTCTAGTGCTTCCACTCTCAATGGACTACGACGTCCAAGTCGTTTTCCATTGTGCCATGGCCTTATAACACCGTCAACTACGTGTACAGGCCTCTAAAGGCTGTAATATGGCCTTTTGCAGCCTAATAAAGGCCTTACACGTAGATCACGTGGTTCCGCGTCTCCGCAGGTTACCATGGTCTAGTGCTTCCACTCTCAATGGACTACGACGTACCAAGTCGTTTTCCATTGTGCCATGGCCTTATAACACCGTCAACTACGTGTACAGGCCTCTAAAGGCTGTAATATGGCCTTTTGCAGCCTAATAAAGGCCTTACACGTAGATCACGTGGTTCCCCTCCGCAGGTTACCATCGGTCTAGTGCTTCCACTCTCAATGGACTACGACGTACCAAGTCGTTTTCCATTGTGCCATGGCCTTATAACACCGTCAACTACGTGTACAGGCCTCTAAAGGCTGTAATATGGCCTTTTGCAGCCTAATAAAGGCCTTACACGTAGATCACGTGGTTCCCTCCGCAGGTTACCATCGGTCTAGTGTCTTCCACTCTCAATGGACTACGACGTACCAAGTCGTTTTCCATTGTGCCATGGCCTTATAACACCGTCAACTACGTGTACAGGCCTCTAAAGGCTGTAATATGGCCTTTTGCAGCCTAATAAAGGCCTTACACGTAGATCACGTGGTTCCCGCCCTCCGCAGGTTACCATCGGTCTAGTGTTTCCACTCTCAATGGACTACGACGTACCAAGTCGTTTTCCATTGTGCCATGGCCTTATAACACCGTCAACTACGTGTACAGGCCTCTAAAGGCTGTAATATGGCCTTTTGCAGCCTAATAAAGGCCTTACACGTAGATCACGTGGTTCCGCGCCTCCGCAGGTTACCATGGTCTAGTGCTTCCACTCTCAATGGACTACGACGTCCAAGTCGTTTTCCATTGTGCCATGGCCTTATAACACCGTCAACTACGTGTACAGGCCTCTAAAGGCTGTAATATGGCCTTTTGCAGCCTAATAAAGGCCTTACACGTAGATCACGTGGTTCCGCCGCCTCCGCAGGTTACCATCGGTCTAGTGCTTCCACTCTCAATGGACTACGACGTACCAAGTCGTTTTCCATTGCGCCATGGCCTTATAACACCGTCAACTACGTGTACAGGCCTCTAAAGGCTGTAATATGGCCTTTTGCAGCCTAATAAAGGCCTTACACGTAGATCACGTGGTTCCGCGCCTCCGCAGGTTACCATCGGTCTAGTGTTCCACTCTCAATGGACTACGACGTCCAAGTCGTTTTCCATTGTGCCATGGCCTTATAACACCGTCAACTACGTGTACAGGCCTCTAAAGGCTGTAATATGGCCTTTTGCAGCCTAATAAAGGCCTTACACGTAGATCACGTGGTTCCCGCCCTCCGCAGGTTACCATCGGTCTAGTGTTCCACTCTCAATGGACTACGACGTACCAAGTCGTTTTCCATTGTGCCATGGCCTTATAACACCGTCAACTACGTGTACAGGCCTCTAAAGGCTGTAATATGGCCTTTTGCAGCCTAATAAAGGCCTTACACGTAGATCACGTGGTTCGCGCGCCTCCGCAGGTTACCATGGTCTAGTGCTTCCACTCTCAATGGACTACGACGTACCAAGTCGTTTTCCATTGTGCCATGGCCTTATAACACCGTCAACTACGTGTACAGGCCTCTAAAGGCTGTAATATGGCCTTTTGCAGCCTAATAAAGGCCTTACACGTAGATCACGTGGTTCCGCGCCTCCGCAGGTTACCATGGTCTAGTGCTTCCACTCTCAATGGACTACGACGTACCAAGTCGTTTTCCATTGTGCCATGGCCTTATAACACCGTCAACTACGTGTACAGGCCTCTAAAGGCTGTAATATGGCCTTTTGCAGCCTAATAAAGGCCTTACACGTAGATCACGTGGTTCCGCCTCCGCAGGTTACCATGGTCTAGTGCTTCCACTCTCAATGGACTACGACGTCCAAGTCGTTTTCCATTGGCCATGGCCTTATAACACCGTCAACTACGTGTACAGGCCTCTAAAGGCTGTAATATGGCCTTTTGCAGCCTAATAAAGGCCTTACACGTAGATCACGTGGTTCCGCCTCCGCAGGTTACCATCTGGTCTAGTTTCCACTCTCAATGGACTACGACGTACCAAGTCGTTTTCCATTGTGCCATGGCCTTATAACACCGTCAACTACGTGTACAGGCCTCTAAAGGCTGTAATATGGCCTTTTGCAGCCTAATAAAGGCCTTACACGTAGATCACGTGGTTCTCCCTCCGCAGGTTACCATCGGTCTAGTGTTTCCACTCTCAATGGACTACGACGTCCAAGTCGTTTTCCATTGTGCCATGGCCTTATAACACCGTCAACTACGTGTACAGGCCTCTAAAGGCTGTAATATGGCCTTTTGCAGCCTAATAAAGGCCTTACACGTAGATCACGTGGTTCCCGCGCCTCCGCAGGTTACCATGGTCTAGTGTTCCACTCTCAATGGACTACGACGTACCAAGTCGTTTTCCTTTGCCATGGCCTTATAACACCGTCAACTACGTGTACAGGCCTCTAAAGGCTGTAATATGGCCTTTTGCAGCCTAATAAAGGCCTTACACGTAGATCACGTGGTTCCGCGCTCCGCAGGTTACCATCGGTCTAGTGCTTCCACTCTCAATGGACTACGACGTACCAAGTCGTTTTCCATTGTGCCATGGCCTTATAACACCGTCAACTACGTGTACAGGCCTCTAAAGGCTGTAATATGGCCTTTTGCAGCCTAATAAAGGCCTTACACGTAGATCACGTGGTTCCGCTCTCGCAGGTTACCATGGTCTAGTGCTTCCACTCTCAATGGACTACGACGTCCAAGTCGTTTTCCATTGCCATGGCCTTATAACACCGTCAACTACGTGTACAGGCCTCTAAAGGCTGTAATATGGCCTTTTGCAGCCTAATAAAGGCCTTACACGTAGATCACGTTTCGCCTCCGCAGGTTACCATCGGTCTAGTGCTTCCACTCTCAATGGACTACGACGTACCAAGTCGTTTTCCATTGTGCCATGGCCTTATAACACCGTCAACTACGTGTACAGGCCTCTAAAGGCTGTAATATGGCCTTTTGCAGCCTAATAAAGGCCTTACACGTAGATCACGTGGTTCCTCGCCCTCCGCAGGTTACCATGGTCTAGTGTTTCCACTCTCAATGGACTACGACGTACCAAGTCGTTTTCCATTGTGCCATGGCCTTATAACACCGTCAACTACGTGTACAGGCCTCTAAAGGCTGTAATATGGCCTTTTGCAGCCTAATAAAGGCCTTACACGTAGATCACGTGGTTCCGCGCCTCCGCAGGTTACCATGGTCTAGTGTTTCCACTCTCAATGGACTACGACGTACCAAGTCGTTTTCCATTGTGCCATGGCCTTATAACACCGTCAACTACGTGTACAGGCCTCTAAAGGCTGTAATATGGCCTTTTGCAGCCTAATAAAGGCCTTACACGTAGATCACGTGGTTCCGCGCGCCTCCGCAGGTTACCATATGGTCTAGTGCTTCCACTCTCAATGGACTACGACGTCCAAGTCGTTTTCCATTGTGCCATGGCCTTATAACACCGTCAACTACGTGTACAGGCCTCTAAAGGCTGTAATATGGCCTTTTGCAGCCTAATAAAGGCCTTACACGTAGATCACGTGGTTCCCGCGCTCCGCAGGTTACCATGGTCTAGTGCTTCCACTCTCAATGGACTACGACGTCCAAGTCGTTTTCCATTGTGCCATGGCCTTATAACACCGTCAACTACGTGTACAGGCCTCTAAAGGCTGTAATATGGCCTTTTGCAGCCTAATAAAGGCCTTACACGTAGATCACGTGGTTCCGCGCCCTCCGCAGGTTACCATGGTCTAGTGTTTCCACTCTCAATGGACTACGACGTACCAAGTCGTTTTCCATTGTGCCATGGCCTTATAACACCGTCAACTACGTGTACAGGCCTCTAAAGGCTGTAATATGGCCTTTTGCAGCCTAATAAAGGCCTTACACGTAGATCACGTGGTTCCTCCCCCTCCGCAGGTTACCATCGGTCTAGTGCTTCCACTCTCAATGGACTACGACGTACCAAGTCGTTTTCCATTGTGCCATGGCCTTATAACACCGTCAACTACGTGTACAGGCCTCTAAAGGCTGTAATATGGCCTTTTGCAGCCTAATAAAGGCCTTACACGTAGATCACGTGGTTCCGCGCGCTCCGCAGGTTACCATGGTCTAGTGCTTCCACTCTCAATGGACTACGACGTCCAAGTCGTTTTCCATTGTGCCATGGCCTTATAACACCGTCAACTACGTGTACAGGCCTCTAAAGGCTGTAATATGGCCTTTTGCAGCCTAATAAAGGCCTTACACGTAGATCACGTGGTTCCTCGCCCTCCGCAGGTTACCATCGGTCTAGTGTTTCCACTCTCAATGGACTACGACGTCCAAGTCGTTTTCCATTGTGCCATGGCCTTATAACACCGTCAACTACGTGTACAGGCCTCTAAAGGCTGTAATATGGCCTTTTGCAGCCTAATAAAGGCCTTACACGTAGATCACGTGGTTCCCGCGCCTCCGCAGGTTACCATGGTCTAGTGCTTCCACTCTCAATGGACTACGACGTCCAAGTCGTTTTCCATTGGCCATGGCCTTATAACACCGTCAACTACGTGTACAGGCCTCTAAAGGCTGTAATATGGCCTTTTGCAGCCTAATAAAGGCCTTACACGTAGATCACGTGGTTCCGCGCGCTCCGCAGGTTACCATGGTCTAGTGCTTCCACTCTCAATGGACTACGACGTACCAAGTCGTTTTCCATTGTGCCATGGCCTTATAACACCGTCAACTACGTGTACAGGCCTCTAAAGGCTGTAATATGGCCTTTTGCAGCCTAATAAAGGCCTTACACGTAGATCACGTGGTTCCGCGCCCTCCGCAGGTTACCATGGTCTAGTGCTTCCACTCTCAATGGACTACGACGTACCAAGTCGTTTTCCATTGTGCCATGGCCTTATAACACCGTCAACTACGTGTACAGGCCTCTAAAGGCTGTAATATGGCCTTTTGCAGCCTAATAAAGGCCTTACACGTAGATCACGTGGTTCCGCGCGCTCCGCAGGTTACCATGGTCTAGTGCTTCCACTCTCAATGGACTACGACGTCCAAGTCGTTTTCCATTGTCCATGGCCTTATAACACCGTCAACTACGTGTACAGGCCTCTAAAGGCTGTAATATGGCCTTTTGCAGCCTAATAAAGGCCTTACACGTAGATCACGTGGTTCCGCGCGCCTCCGCAGGTTACCATCGGTCTAGTGTTTCCACTCTCAATGGACTACGACGTACCAAGTCGTTTTCCATTGTGCCATGGCCTTATAACACCGTCAACTACGTGTACAGGCCTCTAAAGGCTGTAATATGGCCTTTTGCAGCCTAATAAAGGCCTTACACGTAGATCACGTGGTTCCGCGCCTCCGCAGGTTACCATGGTCTAGTGCTTCCACTCTCAATGGACTACGACGTACCAAGTCGTTTTCCATTGCGCCATGGCCTTATAACACCGTCAACTACGTGTACAGGCCTCTAAAGGCTGTAATATGGCCTTTTGCAGCCTAATAAAGGCCTTACACGTAGATCACGTGGTTCTCGCCCTCCGCAGGTTACCATCGGTCTAGTGTTTCCACTCTCAATGGACTACGACGTACCAAGTCGTTTTCCATTGCCATGGCCTTATAACACCGTCAACTACGTGTACAGGCCTCTAAAGGCTGTAATATGGCCTTTTGCAGCCTAATAAAGGCCTTACACGTAGATCACGTGGTTCTCCCGCCTCCGCAGGTTACCATCGGTCTAGTGTTTCCACTCTCAATGGACTACGACGTCCAAGTCGTTTTCCATTGTGCCATGGCCTTATAACACCGTCAACTACGTGTACAGGCCTCTAAAGGCTGTAATATGGCCTTTTGCAGCCTAATAAAGGCCTTACACGTAGATCACGTGGTTCCGCGCTCTCGCAGGTTACCATGGTCTAGTGCTTCCACTCTCAATGGACTACGACGTACCAAGTCGTTTTCCATTGTGCCATGGCCTTATAACACCGTCAACTACGTGTACAGGCCTCTAAAGGCTGTAATATGGCCTTTTGCAGCCTAATAAAGGCCTTACACGTAGATCACGTGGTTCCGCGTCTCCGCAGGTTACCATTGGTCTAGTGCTTCCACTCTCAATGGACTACGACGTCCAAGTCGTTTTCTATTGCGCCATGGCCTTATAACACCGTCAACTACGTGTACAGGCCTCTAAAGGCTGTAATATGGCCTTTTGCAGCCTAATAAAGGCCTTACACGTAGATCACGTGGTTCTCCCCCTCCGCAGGTTACCATCGGTCTAGTGTTTCCACTCTCAATGGACTACGACGTCCAAGTCGTTTTCCATTTGCCATGGCCTTATAACACCGTCAACTACGTGTACAGGCCTCTAAAGGCTGTAATATGGCCTTTTGCAGCCTAATAAAGGCCTTACACGTAGATCACGTGGTTCCGCGCCCTCCGCAGGTTACCATGGTCTAGTGCTTCCACTCTCAATGGACTACGACGTACCAAGTCGTTTTCCATTGTGCCATGGCCTTATAACACCGTCAACTACGTGTACAGGCCTCTAAAGGCTGTAATATGGCCTTTTGCAGCCTAATAAAGGCCTTACACGTAGATCACGTGGTTCCGCGCCCTCCGCAGGTTACCATCGGTCTAGTTTCCACTCTCAATGGACTACGACGTCCAAGTCGTTTTCTATTGTGCCATGGCCTTATAACACCGTCAACTACGTGTACAGGCCTCTAAAGGCTGTAATATGGCCTTTTGCAGCCTAATAAAGGCCTTACACGTAGATCACGTGGTTCCGCGTCTCCGCAGGTTACCATGGTCTAGTGCTTCCACTCTCAATGGACTACGACGTCCAAGTCGTTTTCCATTGCGCCATGGCCTTATAACACCGTCAACTACGTGTACAGGCCTCTAAAGGCTGTAATATGGCCTTTTGCAGCCTAATAAAGGCCTTACACGTAGATCACGTGGTTCCTGCCTCGCAGGTTACCATCTAGTCTTTCCACTCTCAATGGACTACGACGTACCAAGTCGTTTTCATTGCGCCATGGCCTTATAACACCGTCAACTACGTGTACAGGCCTCTAAAGGCTGTAATATGGCCTTTTGCAGCTAATAAAGGCCTTACACGTAGATCACGTGGTTCCTCACCCC
>JASGCC010001048.1:0-44625 GCA_030067915.1 Hydractinia echinata | reverse complement strand
AATTCAAGCTGTGTTGACATTTTTGGAGAGAGACGATGTAATTGAAGCTGTCGTCAATAGTTTCTTATCTCAAAAAGGTAAGTAGTCTCCTTTTATTCTTATTTGTCTCTCATTTTGGAGAAAAGAATAAGTTTCAAGCTCTTATTAGTATTTTGAAAGTTTAATGATTTTCAGAAAGAGGACTGGAAAAAGGAACTGTGAAATTCAGAAATTTGTGTGATTCTTTTTCTGAAAAAAGTTCCTTCCACTTTATTTTACTTGCTCTGGTTGAATGTTTACAGCTGTCTGCAGTAATATTGTCTGATTTCCTAGCTAGTTGGTTATAATGTGAACTAGGTGTGTACAAATAGAAATCACCTGCACTCATAAAATGCTGTTGTGTTTTTCGTTGAAGAGGATGTTATGAAATCTTGAATATGCACATTTAGAAAGGGTTGACTGGTAATAACAAATTTAAAGAACAAATGAGGGGTAAAACTGCTCTTTGTAACATCTTCATGTAGTGTTTGTTAGATATTTTATTGTTGCGATGGCATTCGTTGTTTGTATTTTATGGTGCCTGACAAGATTGCTTTAAAAATTTGCCATACGTATATACTTTAAGTTTTATTTTCTCAAAAAAAAAACAAATGATTTTTATGCTTTTTAATTTGAAGTTACATTGCTCTTGATATATATTCTTCAGGTTCTAATGTGTAGTGGTAAAGCCTTGTTTTGGCCAAAAGCTTGTTACATCCACATTGGTTATTGGTTGAATTGTATCTACTACTGCGATCCAAAACTAAAAAGCTTGAAAGAACAATGTATATTATTACGTTATTTGTTTTGATTTTGTATACCATTTATATTGTTATGTATGTTATTACAAAGCACAACATTTTTTTAATTTACACAAATTTTATAAAACATTGTAAATAATCAAGCAAACGCATAGTTATTTTTATTTTTTGAATTACAGTTTGTTTATATTACAGGAATTTTTAAATTTTTTCTACCTACCGTAATAACTTGATTAAGCACCAGGGTAAATAATACTATTATATTATACTAGTTAGCCCATGGAACAATTCATGGGTTTCCTACATGAGCATAATAACTTACTCTGTGGATATCCAAAATTAAGCTGTTTACAGTCATTTCGAGATTCACAATATTACTTCTTAGTACTAATATAGCCAAAGGTATATTTTGAAAAAATTATTGAATTCAAACAAAGTCCATTGTTTAATTTTGTATAATTTTAGTTTTATATAGCTTTTCTAGTTGATATTTGACTTTATTAACTGATAGCTATTTTCAACCCGTTTATATGAAAAATCCTTAGTGATGATTGGCTAAAAAGCCTTAACAGGCTTTATACAGCACAGTATAACTTTTAACCATCTAGCAACCATAATGTAAGCAGCTCCAACAACTCTGGTAAAAACGTCCTTTGCAAAATATCACAAACACTATATCTATTTCGTCATCAGGAAATGTTGATAATTTTAAATCCATGTTCGATGGTGCACACATAAATACTGGTTTTCTAATATAAACATCCATCAGCACAATATACAACAAGCAAAATGGCGTTTAATGAACCTTGGTACAAGAAAAGTTAAAAAAGATTCTATATTTATGATTATTTAGATGATTGTTTTCACTTTGTAGTACATGTAATTAAACGATTTCTTTCTTTATCAGAACCTGGTTTTTAAAAAATTGTCACATGAAAATCTTTAGATAAAAACTCTAGTTTTTACAAACTCAAACAAAATAGCTATCAGTTAATAACTACAATATCAACTGTTTTATCTATCTCTTGTGAGAAATATTACCCTCTGTCAGCATATCGACCTTCTAAGCTCAGTCTATACTTTTGACCTCAGGTAATATTTCTTGTATAGATAGACAAAACAGTTTATATTATATTAGAACTTTAAAACTTTTGGAAACTAGAAACAAGAAGAAAGCGTGATTATTGGACATTTGTGTCTACATTTGTATGTTCGGTTTAGTTTTTATAAATATTTTATATTAAATATTTTTCAGGATTCGAATTATAAATAAAGTCAGTTCACAAAATTTTTCTATATAGAGAAGAGAAAAAGCTATGACCCAGGAGCACTGTAGGACACTTTTCATTTATGCCTTGTTAATGGTTGTTTTTTTGTGTTATAAAAATAAGTAATGAAATGATTTATGCAAAAATGGAATTCGCTATTATACCCTTTTTTTCGTAGGTTGACTTGCAAAGATGGTGTTTGCTAATTCGAACCCTTTTTTCAGGAATATACAGATTTTAATAATTTTTTTTAAATCATTTAATCCTTGTTTAATTTAACAACAATATTGTTATAGTGTCAGTTTTTTCTAGGAGAGTTGATAGGCTTTTCAACTACAAACACGTGTCAGAGTCATTTTCTTTTTTTTTTTGGCAAATGAGATTGTTTTTAGTGTATGCGTCTTTTTCTGCTCTGAGAATTCACATTTATTAGGAAACACAAAACATGTGAAGTTGGGCATTGAAGTCTAGGTTTTTTTAGTAAGCAAGATAGGTATGTTGCAATCTTGATACTGGTGATGTTTAGCAGCTTAAAAATGTTTTTTTTTTAAATTTGATGTCTGTCAGAACCATGATTTTAAATCATTAAACTGGATGTGATAACATTTTTTTTTTTTTTTGCTAACATGTGCATTAATTTAAAATTTAAAAAAATCATTGGATTATTTTTTGGATTCACAATCAAGTTAAAGGCCACTTTGAATATAATAATATAATATAAAACATACAGATTAAAATCTATCTTTTTGTCATATTCTATAAAAATTGTCTTTCTAGATCTTAGCAGTATTTTTATTTTTAATTATTTTTTTTTCCAAAACTTCGTAGCAACACAAGATTGCAAAGAATTTTCATAAAAATAACGACACCTTTTATTTTTATTGACATGTAAATAAATGTTAATTTTTCATTTTAGTTTTTACCACTAAGATGACTTGGCTAGTATTATTTGTTTTTCTTCTCAATGGAATATGTAAAACTAATGGGATCCCTGTGGACATGTCATCAAAAGAACTGGTTAACATAAACAATACACAAAGCACTAGTACGACAACCCCACAAATTGAAAAAGGTGACAAAGGTGAATGGTGTTATAACTTATTGCCATTACTTAAAGGGAACCCAAGGTGTAAAATGATGTTGGACTTATATTATAGAGCTTAAAAAGTTGGTTAACAAGTCTTTTTAAATTTTTAAGAAAGCTTTCTTTGTTCTAAGATATTTATATTTAAAGAATTTCAGATTTAGTTATACTGCATATATTATGATGTCATATTTAAGTAATGACAAATTTTAACATTTTCTGTCATCAGTAATTAGACCTGTTAAGGGATATGCATTGAAACTTTATCAGTGCATAGATATTATAAAGATGAATTGATTAACATCATTTTACACCTTGGGTTCCCTTTAATTCAAGGGTTTTAATATTGTAAAAAATTCCTGCCACTGCAAAAGTCCTGCGTCTGTTTGAAATATTACTCATGAAACCTTTTAAACTTTAATATATAATAAATGGTTCTTTATATAATATGTAATGCTTGTGTTTTTTTATTATGTCAATGATTTGTGTTGCAATTAAACATGTGGTTCACAATAGGCCTATTTTTTGGTGCTGCAGTTGTTATAAACTTTTACGAGTTTAGGCATGTTTCCAACTGTACCATTGTCTTATTCAAATACACTGAGTTGACAGCCGAGTGTGTGGACATAATATCTGTATACCTATTGAGCAACAATGAGAAAGTTGCATCCCCAAGAGAGAAAGAAAGGTAGTGGTTGGGATGGAAAATAAATACCAGCCTGTATCCTATCTATAATGCGCAAGATTTGAAACTGACCAACTAACCAAGGGAAGCAGGACATGAAACATTGTTCGCTGTATTACATTCAGTTGTACTCTGCATAATCATCATTACTTTTGCTGCAAAAATGTTATATATTATACACATTTATTTACAAAAGAATCATAATCACAATATTCTTATTTTCTTTTTTATAGATTCTATTAAAGACAATTTCATAGCTACGTCAAAGTTTTGGGGTCCAATTCTTTCAGCATTACTTCTATTCATTGTTGGTGTTTTTGTTAATTTCCGAAAGTTGATTGTTAATTTTTCTGACGGATATCGTAAAACATACGAGAAACGATATGATGAATGTCACAAGATCCACAGCGATTGGTGGTCCTACCTTTCGCTTTGTGGTATTGGAAGTTCCCTCCGAATCTTTTTCTCTCAATTTAATTCAATCTGGAACATATGCAAAAAGAAAAATGTAAAAGATAGAACAGTTACTGTATACAGTTGGAGTAGTATTTTTACAACTTGCCCAGAATTATCTCGGAAGGATGTTCTAGAAATGATGAGGAGTTATGATAAGTATTTTCTTCACCACTATAACTTTTGTTCATATGAGGAGTGTCCACATGATGACTACAAATTTTGCTGTGGTTTAATGATGGAGCCTGTGTACTATTTTGTTGTCGTAGATTGGAATAGTGAAAATCAAGACAGGTATGAAATTCAAAACTTGACTGAGGAGGATAATGTTGCACTAACTGTTATGGACAGAGATCACCGACCTCCTGGATATGCAAACTTACCGAATGAGCCGCCCAATAGTGAGCTGAAGAAATCTCTAGAAGATATGAAAGGACAATTTAAAAAAATATGTTTAGTCTTATTGAATTTTCCAAAAGAAATTTCAGAAAATCATGCAGCAATTAAAGTAATATGCAACTTCATTACTGATTACAATGTCAAATTGATTTACAAAAGGTTTGTGAAAAATATTTTATTTTGTTTCTACACTTAAATAGCGGACATTAACATGTTTGCAGAATTTAAGTAAATTAAGGTTGCAGGGATCAGCTTAAATCAAATAAAAGATTCAACCATGCACAAGACCAAATAAATAGTCAGGGTTGCTAAGTCTCCTCGAAACACCTCAATTCTCCTCAATTTCAAAAAGTGTCATCAAAACTCCTCAAATCTTCTCTAAAATTAAATTTTTTAACAACTTCGTTCACAGATCTCCTTAATTTTAGTTTTACAACCTGTTGCATGTTTTTTTTTCAAAATGCATAGAAATGCTACATCACAACTTAACCTTTAAACCTCATCGAATAAATGAGGAGCAATGTGAAAATGTCCCCAAATCTCCTCATGTTTTTATGAAAATACTGTCATCTTCTCAAAAAGGTTCAAAATTATCATCAAGCGTCCACAAATCTTCTAAAATTCTACTCTAAAACAAGAGTGGTATACATATGTTTTAAGTGATTTTCCTACAATTAGGTTAACAACAGTAATTAGGTTTTGAAAATAGATAAGCTTTAGATTCAGGTGGATCTCAAGTGGTTACCATCGTTACCATTCTTTTTTTTAGTTGGGTGGAAGATGAGGTTGAATCTTCAACAGACGACGTCAACGATTCTTCACCTCTTCTTGAATCAGGTATGTTTGGATAAAATAAATATATCAAAAGCTATATCACACCTTAAACAAAGTATGTTTTATTTATCTTTTGGATTCAATTCCGGGAATGAAAAAATGTTGACATTTTGCAGAATTTTTTTTGGTTTTGGGAATAAAGAAAGATTTTAAAAATTTATGTAGATTTGGAATTTTTCAGATTTACATGGACTGATTTCTTTACTGCAAAAGATAATGTACTTTGTTTTTTTCTTACATTAAATTGTTACAAACAAGCAGGGAAAGTATGCAATCATCACACACAGTTTGCTGGTTTACTAAGTTAGTTACTACACCAACTTACTTTGCAATAAGATATACTTTTTTGATTTTATAACCTTTTCCAAATGTACATCCATTATGACTTTCTGAGTCAAAACTTGATTGTCTAAAATTTTGTTAAAAAAACAACAACTGGAATCAAATCTTCCAAAATACCAGAGTTTTGTAAACTGCAAATTTTATTTCAGTGAAGTTTAAGATTTCTTAACTGCTGACTAAAATTCACTTTTTTTTAAATTTCTGCTGTATTATAAAATCAGTTTTTTGATTATGTACGAAAATTAACTACAAAATTCTTGGACAAAACTGAAACTTGAATTAATCAGGAATTGAATAGAGCTGTTTAAGTATAAGTACTGCCTACTTTTGTTTTTCGTTTTAAAAGATGCAGAATTAAGTTTGTTGGAAAGTACAGTATAAAGAAATGAAAGAAAAATGCTCTAAGAATAGAATAAAATTTAGAAAAGCCCTAAGTATTTTGTATGTGTTTAGACTAAACTAAACTAAAAAATAAACTTTTAACATGGCCTTATATTCTTATTGTTTCTTGGTTTAGTGTTTCGGACGAGGCTACTGTCAAGCCATAAAATAACCAAACCAAACCAAGTCAAACCAAATTAATATTTCTGTTTCTTGTTTAATTTTCTTTTATATTTATTTGTAGCAACGCATTCACATTATCAAACTGTCAAGCCTTCAAACGAGGACTATATGAAGTCTAAACCACAAAGTTCGACTGATGGAAAACCAAAGGAATACAAACCTGCTCACAATGGAACAAATGTAGGAAACATGGATCATTGCAAAATCAGTTCAAATGAAACAAATGGTTAGTTTCTTTTTGTTATGTTTGCTACTTTTCATTTTGTGTTTTATTTGATAAGAAAGTAAGTATTTTTGTTCACATTATAACACATATGATAAAAAAAACGATAAAATTAGTAAGTTTCGTTCTTAGAATTTTTTTGTTTATTGACATTTGACACCTTTTTACCATGCACAGCGTTTTTTGTACTTTCATATTTAATTTGCCATGGCACAGAAAATATTCTTATTATTCAATTATGTTTTCTTTGTTTAAACTAGTTATATATATATATATATATATATATATATATATATATATATATCAACAAATGTCGCCATCGTAACAAATTTACTTTGAAATGGTTGAAATGAACTGTAACGAACAATGTATTTATTTGTATTTATTTGTTTTATTACGTTTTATCACGTAATTAAAAGGTTTATACTTTAGTTAGTACCAACTTGTATAATTTGTATCATTTGCCTGAAGATTGCTAAGAAGCATGAAACTTTAAGTAGCAAAATTAATGTAGTTTTTTCTTGAAAACAAAACATAAAAATAATATAACTGCTCTGTTACACATTGAGCACTCTGTTGTAATTTGTGTTAAAATTACTTCGTGTTTATATATATATATATATATATATATATATAAACAACTAAAAATAAAATATAGTCTGAAGATGTACTTAGTGTACGAAAAGCTTTACTAAATAAATACTTTTTAACTTTCAATGTTTTATTTTTCTTAATGAATTCTATTAGTTTTTAATATTCTAATTTCTGATAAATTAAAATATTAAGATCTGATGGCTAGCCCTTTACATTCATATTTTTTATTTTCATTTATAGAGATGACCCCCCTTGAGGAGACTCCTGCCAAGAAACGCCAATCGAAAGATGCAGATTTTTTAGACAAACCATTAGGTGGTAAGAATTATAATATAATTTATGTCGATAATTT
This sequence comes from Hydractinia echinata, assembly GCA_030067915.1. Lineage (NCBI taxonomy): Eukaryota > Metazoa > Cnidaria > Hydrozoa > Anthoathecata > Hydractiniidae > Hydractinia > Hydractinia echinata. The sequence continues at coordinate 37,048 of JASGCC010001048.1, read as the reverse complement.
TGCGGATAACACATTTTTAATTTTATTTAAATTTCGCGTTTAGCCAAACTATGCACATTTTTGGGGAATAATTAAGGATGGTTTAAACTCGAATTGAAAAAAAGTAAACGTCAGATGTTATCGCACTCTAAATTTCAGTCATCTATTTGTCTTTCTAAATACTCTCAATGATTAGAAAAATGACAACAAACAAAGAAATAAATTAATAAGTTTTTAGTCTCATTCGTCATCGAACTTAACTTGCGTAATCTCGGTCACATCAAATGCTTTAGAACTTAAATCTCCCACTCATGGTCAGCCGGTGTCTGTTTTCTGGGAAATCCGTAATTAACAGCTCGGTTCATTCAGTTTTTTTAACATTTGCTCCCGCTTTCTAATACTTAATTGTTTGTTGCTTTGTTGGTTTGTTTTTCTGAAATATATTTTAAGTTTCGGCATTTCATCTTAAGTTTTAAGTACTTCTGCACAAACTGCATTATTTTATTTAGGCTTAAAGGTGAGTGAATTTTGCAAAATGTTAGACTCTGCCCCTCGACCACACAATGTAGACGCGGTTGCACGAGCATGTGACTTTACGCTGGAGGAAATGGTGGAGTTACAATTGCACAGGGCCGGTGGTGGGAACCCCGCACTGACGTTTTTGCGGACATTAGTCTCGTCAAAGGAGGGTGAAAGAAGCATAGAAGACCTTAGGACGTGCTTTGAAGTAAAAGAAATATCACAAGCTTTAAATGTTTTAAACAAATTTTGTGATCTTAAGCAGATTTCTAATTTGAACGAGACTCAGCTGAATCAACTTGCAACAAAGCTTCAACTTCCTGCCAATGTGCCATTGCCAGATTGGAAACACGTGGCGGACCATTTCAACATGCACAAACTGATACCGAACTGTCAACAAGCAGTCAAAGAGAATCATTCTTATTCTCCTACATCATATTTAGTACAATTTTTGAGCACGAAAGGGTATACTATTGGAAAATTTCTAGAGGTGTTGAGAAAAGTTGGGAATAAACAAGCTGTTAAATTAGTTGAGCAGCAAGCGAGAACTGCATAATTTGTTGTGAACTTAAAAAACTTCAAACTGGTATCAGTACGGTGTTAAAGATTGAACCGTTAAGATGAATGGCTGAGAGATGTTTCGTCTGTTATTTTTCTATTTATGTTGTGCAAACAACAGTAGCCATCTCGTTGTATACTTAAAACAGAATTAAACAGTCGTTGATGCAAAAAGTAGGATTACTCGCGATTTCATCATTTTCGTTTAAAAGGAAATTTCCTTAAAAATATTTCAGGTTTAGCATGGTACCAACAATATTCTCAATTTTTAGCCTGATACTTCTTTAGAAGATTAGTAAAACAAAAGACTCCCATAGTGTATATAGATTAATGTAAAGTTTTACCCAACTGTTGGAGTAAAAACTTTATTAATTTTTTTCCTGTTATTACTATCTCGCCTGCGAGGAGTATTCAAATACAGCTGTCCGTCCCAAAATGGAAATTTTTGGCTCTCTGAGCACCGACACGGGAGTAGTCGTGTGTTCGAATCTCATCTTGGTAACTATTTTTACTTTTTTTTTTTCTTTTTACTATCTCGCCTGCGAGGATAGGTTTCCAACTCGTAACTAACTAAATGTCCCAAATGGTCAATTGCAACGTCACAGATTTAAACTTCGTACCTAAACTCTCTAAGTACTTGGAAGTCATCTAAATGACGTTTCAGGCCAAAATTGGTATTTGTTTTCGACAAAATTTGGCACAGTTAACAAAAAAGGTATGCTGAACATAATAGTGACATCATAATTTTGATTTTTGTCACCTAAATGTCATTTTAGGCCAAAATTGGTCCAAAAATTAAAACTACTTTATTCTAGACAAAATTTGGCAAAGTTAACAAAAAAAGTATGCCGAACATGATGGTGACATTAAAATGTTGATTTTTTATCACCTAAATGTCATTTTAGGCCAAAATTGGTCCGAAATTAAAACTACTTTATTTTCGACAAAATTTGGCACAGATAACAAAAAAAGTATGCTGAACATGATGGTGACATCAAAATTTTGATTTTTTGTCACCTAAATGCCGTTTAAGACCATAAACGTTTCAATCGCGCGACTTTTAACCATGGATGATAGGCTGTATTTTTGTTAGCAGAAATTGTAGAATTGGGTCGCATTGTGGATGTTTCATAGTTGTGCATTTTTAATAGCGAGATAGTTTATGCAGCGCCTGCATCTTGTTTTTATTTATAACGTATATATGCCAACATGGTACGCAAATTCGCTCGCGCAATTAGAATTTTATATTTTTAAATTTTTATTAGAAGTAGAATCTTTATTAAAATAGAATTTGTTTCAGTTGTATATTAAAGTAGACCTGTCATGGAGTGTGTATTACTATATATAGACTGTTTTTTACTATATCTGGAGTGCGAGTTGCTATATATGGACTGTGTGTTAATATATGGGCTATGTGTTAGTATATATGGACAGCGTGTTGCAATATTTATATATATATATATATACTATGTGTCACTATATATGGACCGTGTGTTACTATATATGGACTGTGTTATTATATATGGTCTGTTATTTTATATGGACTGTGTGTTACTATATATGGAGTGTGAGTTGCTATATATGGACTGGGTTATTTTTTTTTTAAAAGACATTTTTTCCCAATTTCAGAGCTATTAAAAGGATCAAATCACTAGAGTATCTTTTTTTAAACGTTTCACTTAAAAGCAAATTTATTTAAATATATTTTCTTTATATCACAATCAGTAAATTTAATTGGCAACCTTAACGATGTTTTACCTTACAGAATGTTAGGCTGAAATAATACTGAAGTGATTTTTTTGCTCTCCATCACGCTCCCCCACTGCTATATATCACTTATTATTGTAATTTGTATTTTAAAATATGTCTGTACTTGATAAGTTATTTAACTTGTGCTTTAATTTTACCTGTTCTTCTCTTAGTCAGGGCTACCTGAGTTTTTGACGTCCTGAATAAATTTCGGACCATTTGAACCCTTTACCCAGTGTTGCAAGTAAGTGTCTAGCGGGATAAGAGTTTAAACTGCTTACTTTTCGCAACGCTTCTGTCATGGACAAAATATAATAAAACAGGACACCACAAGTGATTACATTAGTTGTTTCTAAACTAGCAACCAACCAGTGACAGAACGTGCAGTCTACAATCATGTACAAAATATAATGAAACAAGACGGCTAGTTTCGTATTTGGCCACCACAAGTGATCACATTGGTTGTTTCCATATTAGAGTAGCGCATTATTGTTATTTTTTGTAAATTGCGCGATCTTTGTGGGCTTCAAAATGGATGTGCGGGGTGCTGTAAAGAATGCCACTAGCAAACTTCAAACACTCTACTTGTGTGCGCGAAAGTAGCAACTTTCCAATCTGCTGGCTGCAGAGCATTGACCATTAAACCGTGCTTAAATTAGTCCACTATTGTGGGTAACTAAAAAGTAAGGGTTCCAAGGTTCAAAGTAATGATTATCTTTGGTAAAGAGTGAGTTTTATACTTAATTTCACATATAAAAATTATGTTCGTTATGTCAAAATTAACGAGTTACCCAATCAGTAACTGTATTTTGAATGCGATATTTTGGCGAGTTTGGTCGTAATTGCGACGAAATTGCTTCGTTATCCGAAAGGTAAACACAGTTTCACAATCACATACTAAACAGAGTAGTTCGATAAGATAAACACAGTTTGACAATCACTGTAACTGTATTTCGAAGGCGATACATCGTCAAGTTTGGTCGTACTTACTTGCAATGAAAACATTTTGTCATGTTTTGTGAAAGATTATAGTTCCACAAAATGGCGCAAAATAATCATGATGTTATGTCTGAAATATGCTAGGTAAGTTTTGAAAACTTTGTACTTTTAAACCATGCGTTACTTTGGGTACAAATGAGCACGTGTTTCCAGTTTAAACGACCAAGCTGGTTTCACCATAGTGATAAGAAAAATGACTATGGTTTCTCTAATGACAATGTGGAGAAGTGATTCACGTACACCACGTGTGATGAGCCTCTTATGTCGCCATGCCGTTTTCCTTACTAATTTTTTGCCAATCCTGGAAATTATTTTTTTGCTAGACAAAGTTTTGCGTGTTAGAAATTTGAAAGTGTACACAATGAAATTTTTGGCTGCCAGGCTGAGTAAAAGTTATTTTCGTTTTCCTTACTAATATTTTGCCAATCCTGGAAATTAATTCTTTGCAAGACAAAGCTTTGCGTGTTAGAAATTCGCAAATTCAAGCTTTTTACGTGCAATTTCTGTGAAATTGTGAAATACTTTTTATTTTATACAGTTTATTTATTCACTTGTTAGGGGTGGGGTCACTGTTCTTTCACTTTGCGCGCTTTACCTTTGACCTATAATTTTGTTAACGTAAAACATTTTTTAGGTCTGTAATACATCATTACAACACTATTGTCCTATCAAATATGCATGGAATTTTCTTTGAAACGTCATTAAAATATATTCGCATCTAGAATTTACGACGTAAAGACGTATAAAAACAGGGTGAAAGGGGTGGCGTCTCTGATGTGGATGGGACCCAGCGTTGAGCCTAAATAAAAGTGGCTTTTAGACGCTGGGTAAGTTTACATTCTCTGAGGAGCCAAAAGTTGAACTAAAATACAGTGAATTAATTACCAATGCATATTCCGAAATTTTTTCAAAATACGCAAATTTTTCAAAAACTTTAAATTAAATTTGTATATTAGTGCTCCTGAAATACAATTTTCCTACTCGCAAAAGAATAAATACGTTTGCCAAAAAAAGAACGATTAGGCGAATTATCATAATCATAAAAAAAAGCGAGTCTGGAAATGCGGGCCGTCGTTTAGGCGCAGTCTAAATATTTGGGCGCCAGAGCTCCGACGACCAGAAGTAACGTTAGATGGAATGGAAACAACAAAACATATGGGAATTTTGCATAAAAGTTACTTTTTTATTTTAGGGTGGCGAAATTGTATTTAAATAAAAAAAACATATGAAAAGCAAAATGTTCTTGCTTGCTCCAATATTTTTTTCTATATCGCTTGTTCGTGTCAAGTAGACGTCTAATCCATTGCTTTATAATAATGGACCATTTCGTCACTAATTACACTCATCACAGTCACGACCTCGTGGCTTGACTTGTCCAATTGCGACGTCATCAAATTCTATTAAAATTGGACCACAGTCAGAGAAGGAAACTATGTAGTAATTCACTTTGTTCGATACGTATCCATGTTGTCTTTTTTTCTTAAAATACTATTTTCATCTTTAGTCTGGTGGAAGTTTTTTCAGCCTAAGTGTAACACCAGCGATCTTGAGCGATGCGTATACAATAAGAATGAATTGTCTCATAGAAATATTTATTATAAAATTTTTGAAATTCGCGAGCATTAATTTTCAGCATATTTTGAAGGATTATATTTTTGCGATTAAATCTTTTCAAAAATTTTCTCTGGGCGTTACTTTTGAGATGAAGGGATCTCTAAATATATGTGCACCTGGAAATAACCAAGAAGCTTTTTGTTAACAAGATAACAAGTAAAAGCTCAGTTCTCCTTGGTACTGCTGCTAACGTGGAAGTGGTTTAAAAATCCCGATACGTCCTTTAATATCTGTACCGTGTACTTTCTGAGATATCCCAACACTCCTAACACAACACAATAAAAAGTGATCAAATAACCAGCAGGTAAGCTACTGTTCATAGTCCACGTAGTTCTGAAGAATGCAAATAGTTCCTGATCAAAACATCTTTATTTTGCATATTTTTTTCTAATATACAGAAAATTTAAACATAAACAAAAAACTAGAACACTACAAAAAAATAGAATGCCGAATTTCCCCTAAAAATAGCATTTATACTATTTTGTTATAATAAATAAAAAAATACGATTTTATCCCTTGACCAAAAATAATCCTGCAAACGTTTTAATCCTATTAAGATTCATTGGGTGGTGGGGGTGGAGGGCAAAGATGTCCTACCCAAGCGTTTTCGGTTTGCACCTCACCCTCACCCCAACCTTCTACATATCCACGAAACCTCAAACTGAATTTTTATAAGCAACTTTAATGTTTATAAGCAGCAGCTTTAGCTATACAAAGAATAAACCATGATTAAAGGTTTAAATTTAGCTTTTAACAAAAAATTAACATTAAAATTTAAGTTGCTCATAAAAGAATCACGTGCATTTAAATAAGAACGAAACAAATTTATAAAAATAAAAAAATAGATAACATTTACATATTTACTATATATATAAAACAAGCCATTATATTTTTCAGGTACCAAATTTTATACCCTCAAAATTTAATTCTAAAGGTTTTAAAAATAAATAAGTATAAAGCAGCTATATATCCTATTGTGTCAAAATCAAATAATCCCAAAATAAGATATATCGATTGATTAGAAGAATTGTGCCATCCTTGTATGAGACTAACTTTTAGATAGATAGGTGTTTGTAGATTTTAGATTATTTTTTACTGTTTTTGATATAATTCTCAATTAAACTATTTTTGTTGTTGTTAACTGATATATAAAAAAAAAAAATGGATACAAAAATAAACTGAAAAATACAAAACAAATTTGAGTGGTTAGGAAGCACATGCACCGATTACATTCCATTGGTTTTATTTTCATGTGTCCAAGGTTTTGAAATAAATTTAATGTATAATAACACAATCTTTAAGAGATGAATCTGCATTTTAAGTTTTAGTGCATTATATATATATATAAATTTGTTTATCCCCCCCCCCCAAAAAAAAATCTCAATAACAAAACAGGAAAATTATTTTTATTCTATCACTGTGTAAAAGTACACGTTTCTCATGTATTAAATTCTTCATCCTCATCATCATTGTCATCTTTGTAACCTTTTCGCAACATAAAATGTGTTTCTTCTTCATCACCATCTTCGTCAGCATTTTCTGCCGACTCGCAACACCTAAATCGGTCTCCACAACACTTTCGTTGCAAATTAAACACACGATTTAAAGCCATTAAACTTGAGAAACCTAACACGATAACAGTACCAATAATAGCGGATATAGTTGGCGGATGGTGCATCAACAGATATTGCAACAAATAAGCATAAATGACATCACAGTTACGAATCAACACTGCTGGACCAGCATCTTCCAGCTGAAGCGCTTCTGCCATAAACATCAACCCAATAAAAGAAACAAATCCAACAACAATAAGGAGTCCCCAATATTCTCCCTCCATCTGTGTTATGATAAATTTTTCTTTGTTGATGAGCATTGCAATGGGTGCTACAATGATTCCAAAAACACTTGGATACATAATTGTTAAGGTGACATCTAACTTCATGCCATTGAGTTTGTTTAGGATAAAAAACAAACTTAAACACATTGCAGCAAGGAGCGCATATATTCCTCCAATTAGATAGTCATGGTTGTGCTGTATCTCTTCTTTTGACAAGGTAGTATTTCCATGCTTTTGCATGACATTATGCTGATGTACATGGATAACATGGTGATATGTATCAATGATTAAATCTGGTTTTGCAATGAATATAACTCCAACAAAACTAAACAAACCACACACTGCATCAAAACATCCACATCCTTTACGTAAAAATACGAAACTGAACAAGACAGTAAACACGGGTGCTGTAAATTGTATCACTGTCGCATCACCAACAGGCATTTTTTCTAACGCAAGGTATACAAATACGATAGCTATAACTTCAGCAATGCCCATAGCTACCAGCGCTATCACATTCTTTTTTCGTTCACCATAGGGGTGCACCTTTCCATATATCATAAAGGCTAGTGTAAAAATAGCCTGTATAACACTTCGAACAAACAGGACTTGAAATGATGACAAATTCACATGAGATTTTTGATAAACATATTGAACTAAACTGTTTCCAAGTGTTAGGAACACACCAGCAGCAGCCATCAACATTAAACCTAGTGTTCGTTGGTTTTTAGCACTGTTTCCAACAACAATGTTGGACAAAAAACTTACCATCTTGTCTTCAAATGTAATAGATGGAAGTGAATCTAAGTCTAAGTTATCTTTGTTGGTATTACTTTCTGATGAGTACTCTTCGTTCATAACTGAGTGGAGACATCTTCGATGCCTCGCGGATCTAAACTGGAATGTTCAAAAACATATTGTGCTTTGCCTTTTTAATAAATCACTTCTTCCGCATTATCCTGCCAGCTGCTCCTTTGTCTCGCTGAGGTTATTAATTTCGGCGTGGCTAAAGAACCGGTACCGGCTCTTTAACTAAAGAACCGGTAAATTTTTAGCCGGCTCTTTAACTAAAGAACCGGTTAATTTTTTTAGGTCACGTGATTCATCTGGACCACCATGCTATACGGCGTGCATTCCCTATGCGCGCTCTTTCCAAAATGGCTCTCATTGCGGAAGGTCAGTTCTGCTCTTCGTTCGAAGAACTACAACAAAAAATTAGCTTGTATAAGCAGATAAATTTTACTGAATTGTGGATAAGGGATTGTAGAACCATAAAAGCAGCACAGGGAAGGGTTAAAAAAGAATTAAATCTTGATTTGAAATATTACGAGTATGCATGTGTTTACGGAGGAGGAAGGTCGTTCAATTCTCGTGGGTCAGGATTGCGAACGTCATCGTGAGTAATTTTTTATTTATGCTTATCCTAAATTGTCAGCTCTTTTATTTTGTAATGTTTTCCATAGAACTATGCAACAAGGATGTCCCTTTACCATAGCTGTAAGAGTGTCTAAGGATGGAAAACACTTACAAGTAAATTCATTTATAGAGGATCACAACCATCCTGTCAGTGAGGTAAATATGCCTTATTCAATGCACATCTACCTATTCAAATTGTTAAATTTTTCTTGGTTAACCTTTGCCTTTAACAATTATGTCCATCTGCAGTAAAAGTTCTTTTGTATAATTTCCTCAAGTTTAAATAAAAAGAACAAGAGGCATATTTCCCTGTTTTTAGTCAGTCTGGTAGTGAGCTAAGAGGGTTTCTTTCATACTCATGCTCCCATTACATAACGTTGGATGTTTTAGGTGGGGTTTATGACCATGACAAATAACGCACCACAGAATTTAATAATTAGGGGTGTTACGCCAAATGTTTTTAAATAAGTTTTTACAGTAATGCAATTCTCACAGTTCGTTAGGAATTGTGTGAAACTCCTGTGGTCTAAAGGTAAGATTCTTGTGGAGAATTTCATAAGAGATCCAGGTTCAAATCCTGGCAGGAGTTAATAGGGCCAAAGTAATGCCTCTCTTTGGTCATGCTACTTTGTTTTTTGCAGATACAGTGTGCAAAAGCAGTATTTGGAAATATGGCATGACAAGTGAATAAATATATCTATATTTAAGTTTTTATAATTCTAATTTTAGAATGTTCTCTTCCCATTGCATTTTTTGATCAAATATTACTCCAATATCCACTTTTATTTCATAAAGTTACTGATTACTTGTCTTCTTTAAAGAAACTTTTAACCAGCACTCAAAGTATCTCTGAAAAAACCCGGTGCTTTAAGTCTATTGAATCACACGAAAAAACCCGGCACTCTAAGTATTTCTGAAAAAAACCGGTGCTTTAAGTCTAATGCGTCTCACGAAAAAACCGACACTCTAAGTCCACTGTCTCTACGAAAAAAACCGGTTCTCTAATATTTCTACAAAAAAACTGGCACTCTAAGGTAACCTTGTCTCCTACAAAAAAACCGGCACTCTATGTCTAATGAGTATCTTACAAAAAACCGGCACTCTAACTTTTACGAAAAAAACCGGTTCTCTAAGTATCACTGCAAAAAAACCGGCACTCTATAACCTTTACGAAAAAAACCGGTTCTCTAAGTATCACTGCAAAAAAACCGGCACTCTAAGTCTACTGTCTTTTACGAAAAAACCGGCACTTTAAGTATCACTGCAAAAAAACCGGCACTCTAAGTCTACTGTCTTTTACGAAAAAACCGGCACTTTAAGTATCACTGCAAAAAAACCGGCACTCTAAGTCTACTGTCTTTTACGAAAAAACCGGCACTTTAAGTATCACTGCAAAAAAACCGGCACTCTAAGTCTACTGTCTTTTACGAAAAAACCGGCACTTTAAGTATCACTGCAAAAAAACCGGCACTCTAAGTCTACTGTCTTTTACGAAAAAACCGGCACTTTAAGTATCACTGCAAAAAAACCGGCACTCTAAGTCTACTGTCTTTTACGAAAAAACCGGCACTTTAAGTATCACTGCAAAAAAACCGGCACTCTAAGTCTACTGTCTTTTACGAAAAAACCGGCACTTTAAGTATCACTGCAAAAAAACCGGTACTCTAAGTCTACTGTCTTTTACGAAAAAAACCGGCACTTTAAGTATCACTGTAAAAAAACCGGCACTCTAAGTCTACTGTCTTTTACGAAAAAAACCGGCACTTTAAGCTTCAGAACGCTTTCAGCTTAAAGCACCGGTAGCTCTTATACGCCATTCACGTTGATTATTTAGCAAAAAAACTGCATTGTTGAGATCCAGAAGGTGTAATACTTCATTCAGTTAACAAATATCATGTCAATTTCTTAAATATCGTTGCGCACATGCCATTTTTAAATTTACCGGTTCTTTAAGCGATTTTGAGCTTAAAGAACCGGTACCGGTGCACTAGCCACGTTCTATTAATTTTAGTCGAATCCCTTCGAATCCCTCTTAGGTAACAAAGCTATAATGTGGTTTTTAACACATTGCAGACCGGCGACCCTAATCCTTTCGCGAATATTTTATGACGCCGGGTTGTTGCCCGACAGATTTTTCGCTAGTCTGACTCCACGGGAGTTTAATTCGCGGATAAAAAAATTAGTTAATTTTCGCGGGTATTTCTGGGGAAACTGTTTGACAATATTAGTATATGCATCCATCGCTTTATCCCCCATAACCTTATTGTTTTCGTTACTAGCGTACCTCTCCAAAACTAAAAAACAACAACATAAAAACAATAACAATAACAACTATGAAGACATTTTTTAACCTTTACCCAATGGTTAATGAATGCCGGATTGCGGCAAGTCGAATTTGTAAAATATCGCGTATTTTAGCAAAACGCAAAAATTTGTTACCTTGACAAATCAAAGTTACTTTCCGAAAGTTAGTCGTCGGAGGTAATCTCAGATATTTTTTTGAAAGAAGTACTTTCACTATACAAAACTTACCTAATCAAGCGCAGTTTCATTTGTTTTGATTTTACTTCGAAAAATTTATTTTGCAAAGGAGGTGAAACAGGTCCTTCGTTTTGTGGCGAAATATTTTACTCCGTTTTGATGCTGAAAAATGTGTCACAGCTCACCTCCCACTCGGCGCCTTTTTTTATTTTTTTTATGGAAATCAAGAAATTCTCTACAATGAGTTCGACACTGACCTTCAGAACGCTTCAAAAACCTTTTTGGTACATTCCTAGTACCAAAAAAATCCTACACAATTTAAAGAATTCAAGAACCCACCCTATAACCCACCCTACTTATGAGCGATAATTATATTTAACTGAAACGTCATTACAAATATGCTGAGAATGACGAGCACTCCTGTAATTCTGCACTGAATTATTATACGAAACAAATTTACTTAAATTGTGCGCAACACAAAGCAGTGTGAAAACTAATTGTGTTCTATGTTTTTTATTCTTACAGTAACCAGTAGTGAAGTGATCAACATACATGATCAAATGGTGCGAGACGAAGCAGTGTCACAGGTCTCGGCAAATACCTTAAGGGAATTAATTATCGCGGGAACTTAATTTCGCGGGGGTTTTTTTTAGGAAATTTCGCGGAAAAAAAGGGAATTTAATTTCGCGGATCAACATGATTTGGAAATGTCGCGGGAATTTAATTTCGCGGATAAAGTGTATCCAAAAATTTTGCGGGAATTTAATTTCGCGGATCCAAATTTCGTAAAATTTTAAAAGTAAGAAATACGAATTTTAGTAACTCTTAATATATCTTTTCTTTAACTATCCGCCATATCATCCTCTAAAATAGAAAATATATTCCCAACGTCATCCTCACAATCAGAATCACTATCCAGATTGTTTTCATGTATGTACATGTCTCTTTCAAGACTATTTTCCAAACGATCTTCATTTTCGAATGAGTCACACGCTAGGAGGGGATCAATATCATTAAAAGGATCGATGTTGGCCAACTCTCCTAACCCTTTCTTTACAGCAGCTGATATTCCAGTAACTTCCCAGGCTTTTAAACATACAGCTTTTCCAGCAGTTGAAGTCATGTGATCATACATTTCTATAATCCACTTAGCGTGCAGTGGTTTAACGACAGAAAGTTTCATACTGACATTTATGTTGTTTAATTCATTTCCGTCGTCCAGAGCACGAGTAATCTGGTCTGCATACCATAGCGTGAACTTGCTCTTCATCATTCGTTTCACATAGCCATTGGGTCCTCCTTGCACGTCAAGAGGCTGAAACAGGTAGGTGAGGTTAGCAGGGACCTTCACGAGAAAAATATTGTTTTCTCTCAAGACGTCCTGCACTAATTCTGTCATTTGTCCCTTAAAAACATCCATTATTAAAAGGGCAGGATAGCAAATATGGAGATCAAGGGAACGTCGTTCTTTTTCAACGAAGGGGATGATAATTTTCTCTAGCATATTCAACGATTCTTTCTCATTACTGTAATGTTTCTCGTTTGCACTAAGAAGAAATTCAGGTGGGAAAGGAAATGAAAGGAAAAACCAGCTCCACGATGTAAAGATATTAGAACCCTTTTTAATAGAAGCAATGTACGAAATGAAAATGAAGAAACCACCATTGTTATTGATTGAACATTGTTAAACTAAAAGTAGTGTTTTCATTGTATCAACCTCACAAATTTTAGTCTCAAATCACAAATTTTAGTCTCAAAACACAAATTTTACACTTTAACATATATACCGTAAAGTTCCGAGTGTATTTCCAGTTCAAAATTCACATGGAATCACAAAACATAATTCATAATTACGGGGTAGGTTTATTTACTGAATTTTACGGTATCTAAAATTAAAAAAATTAAAATAAAAATTAAAGAAAAAAAGGGAATTTAATTTCGCGGATGAACGTGTTTTCGAAATTTCGCGGGAATTTAATTTCGCGGATGAGGCACATTTGGATTTTTCGCGGGAATTAAATTTCGCGGTTTTGACCAAAAACCGTCAAATCCGCGAAATTTACGCGAAAATTAATTCCCTTAAGGTAGTAGCCATGATATTGTTGCGAAATCTGTCACGGTTGAGCGCACGGCCGACTAGGATAGAGCAGTTACAAATTACAAGTGTAACGGTAGTATAACATATTTAAAAAATACGCACAGTTACAAATTAATTGTTCACGATGTTACAAAACGTTTTTAAAAAACCTTTCTATTATCCTTCACACATAAACGCGAATTGTTTTGTTTCTTTCATATCTAGCTTCTCAGTAAAAATCGAACGTAGATAACGTAGATGCGTGGATAAAGTTTCTTTAGCATCGCTTCGCTACTCCTGAACTGCTTCGAAATATTTTACGATCGGTGTAACGTAAGATTACCATGCCGCGAGCAGTTATGTACTTGAGTCCAGAAGAGAAGCGTCGGCGGCTTGACATTCTCTAGGTTTATCTCTTCTATGAGCTTGCTTGCTACCCTATAAGAAAACAAAAATTTGAATTAAAAACCCGATCGAGTCATTTGTTACAGTTGATGTACTATACCATGTTATACCTGATAATAGCCGGTATGGTACCCGTTCATGTACCATGACATGAGCATATTTGCAAGCGCTTCTTCATCGCCGCCAATAACATCATCAGTCAGTACGGGCGGCGGTGGAAATGGCGGCAGTGGAATTGACGACATACGACTTGCGGTTGGCCCTCTTCCAAACTAGAAAATTATATAATTTTTCTACTTTATTCCAGGTAATTAACGAAATTTTAAAGTCCCTTAAAGTAGCGCCATTGGCTGAAGAGACATTAAGATAGCACTTCAGTCGAGTTCGATTAAATTATAACTGCATATAATTAACTTGCCATCTATTGGTCATAATTTTAACCCTAACATTTAGACACACACGAAAACGAATTAAATTGTGCTTCTAGTGGTTCTCCACTCCGTTTGAACACTGGTGGATAGAATTCGGGTTCGGTGATACAAGTTTTTTTGAAACAGCTCCGATGTCTAACGCGAATTCTTAAGATTTTATTTAAATTTTTGGAACAAAATTGTATTTTTAAAGATAATATTCAAGACGAAGTCTCTGCTCAACGTGCGTGGTGCAGACAATACGAAAAGAAGCAACTAGATGTTGAAAATAGGGTATAAACAAAACCATATAGCTACGCCAAAACAGATCAAAGACAAATATTTTTTTTCAACAACATCATTAAAAAGCTGTGTTCAAGGATTTATTTTCAGACATTTCACAGGGTCAATGTCCATTTTTTACAAATTGCCATTGTTACCAGGTTCTGACCTCTTATTGGATAAAATACAAAGGGTATGGGAACTAAGAACTCTGACATTATTTCTTGGACGAAAAATCTTACTTACATATGACGAATCAGCGGAATGGAAAGCAGGATATGACGGCGGCTCAAACATTGACGGACGCTGTAAATAAAATATTAGCATTATAAGTAAAGCATGAAACTCAACGATATATATTAGCACGGGTTTGATCGTCGAAGATATGCCAAACATATCCTTAGCAAAGGCTCTTCAGTCACATAAATAAATGCAGATTTGCGCCTAGCTACAGAATCTTTAAAATCGCCTGAAGGCAGATAGAAAGATAGACAGCGCGGAGGCTGTACAAGCTGCGAATTAGATGGTATGCAGGCTAAACGGCTTCGTTTTAAGCAGGTTAATGAGTAGTAGAAAGTTCCTTATGGGCTAGTGTACCTAATAATTAATTGCGTTATATTGACATATTCAAAGGTCCAACATTTGCAACATAAACAAGAAAACAAAACAAAATCCAGCCCTGAAAGTGTCGTCGACTGCTCAGGTAATACATATTTTTGATGTGATTGTACCCTGATCATTTTGGAACCTAACCAGCTAGCTAGCTACATCTAGTAAGCAAATTACAGTTCTGTATACACTCTGTATGTAGTTTTATAACCAGATTCTGAACAACTCCTTTAAATGCTTTATTGCATATTGGTTCACAAGGTCTTAAATAAAGTGATGTATTTTCTCATTTTGCTCGACTTAATTGTAAAATTACATTCAGGTATTATTATAGAGAAGAATGCTCAAAACTACAAGTTTATTTCGACTATTCAAGATTGCATTTGACAAGCGTTCGTGAAACTGAAAAGATTGTTACTAACTTCGGAACTCAAGGTATACTCGCAGGTGCTCAATAACGTCTTAATAATAGGATAGGGGGTGGGAGGGGGGTTCAAAAGGTTATAAACAGGAGGAAAGGAAAAGGTTAAGAAACTGTTAGTTTTACTTTGTTTCTTTAATGTTTGAGAAACCTCAGGCCTTTAAAATCGCACATTATGAAAACCATAAATTAATAAACGAGTGTCAAAAAAAAAAATCTTTTTATTAATTTCAATTTTTTTTTTGATGGCAAACCTGACACGCAAAAACGTCAAATTCAGATTCTTAAAACGACAACATTGAAGTAACTCTTCCACCTGTCTGTTTTTACAACACACACTGATCAATAAGTTGATGCATATTTTAAAAACTCACCGATGGAGGGAACTCAGAATTCAATGGCCATCCATAATTACGCGAATCTAAAATGTGTATTATATTTAAGCAACTAGTCTCATATAACGGTTAAAAAGAGAACTTGAATATATTGAATTATACGGCACACACGCTAATTCGAACATGGAAAAGATCGAAAAATATTCGAATAAACGAGTGTTCGAATTAAGCAGCTGTTAACAGAAGAGTTTCATTAACCATGAAACTGAGAAATTTTGTTCAAAATAGCATGTGTTCAAATTAACAGCATTCAAACTAGCGAATATGCACTGGACGTAAAACACACACAGAATATTAGCGTTGAATGCTGTTCGCTCGAATAAATCACTTCTGCAAATACTTGCAAAAAGAAGAATTTGTTGTTTTGGCATATAACATTACCTTGCT
Organism: Hydractinia echinata; assembly: GCA_030067915.1. Classification (NCBI taxonomy): domain Eukaryota; kingdom Metazoa; phylum Cnidaria; class Hydrozoa; order Anthoathecata; family Hydractiniidae; genus Hydractinia; species Hydractinia echinata. Next base: position 20,910 of record JASGCC010001048.1, on the reverse strand, counting down.
CTGCGGTGTTGTCAGATGTCGACTTTAATTGAGAAATTTTTACAATTTTTCTAAAACATAAATATGATTGAGTTAAAGAGAATGAATTTTCAATTCATTATATCCTCCATAATTCTAGAACATCAAGCTGCATTTCTAAGTGACCATTAGGCTTGTCTACGCTCAACAACTGTTTATTTTAATCTCTGTGCTCCAGGGACTGCGAAACTGGGGCACAAATGTTTTAAATGTAAGTTCTCCATCATAATTGCGCAACGAGGATAATTGGAAATCAAACACTCTCCTAAATGCCAACTATTTGCTGGCTATTTCTTAACAAAAGATTAACAATAAATGAGGAAAGCTCCTGTGGTCATCATACAAAAGCAACTAAACCTGCTGAAAAAAACTTAATACCTCAGTCTGCTTTTGATGAAAGTCAATTGACAGCTTGTTGCAGATGAAAAAGAATTGATCACAGCCTGTTGGTAACTCCCATTTGCAGTAGGTGCATAACAGATATCACTAACCTGCCATCCACTTACCCTCTAAATAACATAAAAGAGTTAAATATCAACTGTACTACCAATACGTAAAGATTAAGACCAATTAACATCCAAATGACAGGTGAATAAAGGGAAGCAACAAGCATCCATTTATCTGATAATCATTTTCCTGTTCCCTTGGTCATTGAAGGTTTAATTGGAACCAAATAAATTTGACTAAGTGATAAGTCAGAGAAATTCGAGGAGATTTAAGAGAATTGGTCCTAAAACTTCAAACTTTAAGGACATTTAAGCAGCAAAATCATGGAGATTCAAGGAGACACTGCTGCAATAAGGTATATTTGCACAGAAGAATAAATTATCCATAAAAGATGAGCTTGTTGGGATTCTCCCTGTAATGGTAAATGATACCAATACTTAACTGTTCACAGAGCACATCTAGAAATTTTTTTGAGCTTGAACAACAAAAAAATATCGTTCCTTTAAATAATGGTGATACATTTCTGATTATTGTTTTTTTTCTTGATCACATCGCCCCAACCATCATTACCTCTCAAAAATACGCATAACAAGGCCTGTTTGCTTGTGACACAAGACAGTTTGCAGTTTGTGGTGGGGGGTTAAACCTGTAACCTGATGATTATAAACCTGATGCACTAACCACTATACCATGACAGGTGTTAGCAACTACGAAATACAAACATAACAAAACATAACAAACATTTGTACCTTCTCTTTGGATTTCTTTGTTGTTTCTTGACTCTTTTCTCCAATTGATTCAGGATAATCTGTAGGTGAAACTGTTTGTAAACTATTCTTTTTATCCACTGGTAACAGCTGACTGGTTTTTACTTCCTCTTCATTGTGATAGTAATCAAAATGAACCAGCGTTGTTTCGTCTTCAGTATTTATAGAGACAATTGTAGCTTCGTAGTATAAACCATCCTCTGAATATACAGCCAAACATCTGGATCCAATCTTCCAAGACTAAAAATAAACAAGAAAGAGACATGTTCTTATCACTGAGCACGGTTTAATCGTAAACTACCAAGTCCGTAAATTTAAAGCTCACAAATTATACAAACTATAGAACCCAATCAATCTTCTACGTTAAAGAGAGGTTAGGACAAAAGGGACTATGATCTAGGTTGGTTCAAATGGTCTTTTTAGACATATTAAAGAGTGAATAATTTTACATAATATAAATATACCCTTTTATTAGATCTTTTCGACTTTTTCTTTTTTTTTCTTTTTCCACCTTCACTTCTGTAACTGCTATTGTATAAAAAATCAATCAATCAATAAACCAACCTACTTCTTAAAAGCTAAAAAGAGAACAGAAAGAATGTGATGCAACTTACTGCTTGCTTCCAGAACTTTCTGACAACACTTCACCCTAAAAATAGAATTTAACTTTTTACTGAGGATTCAAAAGTAGTGTTACTTCACACACGTGTTTTATAGCCAACACCATTTGTAATATCAACGTTTGTTGTTAAGGGCAAAATGTCCCAAATCTGCTAAGAAGTTGCTAAGAAGTTGCTAAGAAGTTGCTAAGAAGTTGCTAAGCGTAACATTGCTTGTCATATTATTTTTAAAAACTGTTTCCAGGTTGTTGTTGTTAGTTGATGTTAGATTATCTATGCCTGGACAAATTAAATTCTGATCCAAACCTCACCCTCAGCAAGTGAAAAGTTTCCAAAAAATCATGGAAAGACATTCTTCCATAATAACTTGTTTGTTTCACTGATAAACAGAATTTCATGATTTAACTGTGTGGAACATAAACCATTTTATAAAAAATTCCAGGAAATTGTAAATCAAATCAAGAAAATGTATTAATAAATGAAGCCAATTTTTAAATGTAATGATTTTTTCCCTTTCCACTATGGTTATTGGTTTTCATAACCAATAAGAAAACCCTACGCGTTTTAACACTCGTCTGAATAGAAAAGGTAATCTTCAAAGGTAAATGCATTTTTAGGAGAAAATAATTTATACCTTTTACAAAAAACTTGAAGCATGTGGGAAAGTAAGTATTATAAGGAGAGAAAGAAACTAAAAACTTATATATACTTTAGATAGGATACTCCAGAAGACTTTTTCCAAAAAAAAGCTTTTAAAGTTTTAAACACGAATCGCTATGAAATCGCCATTTTGGATTTTTAAATACGTTAGCAGACGAAAAAAATCGCATTTTTTGTTATACGAAAAGAGAGGAAAATGTCTAAACCAATACAATCCTTCGTAAACGGACTTTGCTGTTTTGACTTGTATATTCTAGATCTGATTATGGTAACTATCTTACCGAAATATATTATTAAACTAAGTAGGTCAGTTAAAATATCTGATCTTTTATCATGTTTTTTACCCTAACAAGAAAATGTGGTCAGAAATATAAAACAAAAATCCAAAAGAAATTTCGCAAATTATTCCCTACTCCACACCCTAAATTTCGTAAATTGATTTATTCAAGTTGTTGGATATATTTTCATTATTACCTTTAAGAGCAACTTATCAAGCTTACATAGTTTATACTAATACACAGTAAATATCACGTGTTACTAACTTTAAGTTGTGCAACTGCTTTGTCATATGCCTTTATTAGTGCTCGATCATCCCAAACATCATCGTCAGACTTGCGTGTCTATAACATGCGAGAGAAACTTAGCAGACAAAATAAAGTTTACTTTACTTTTATGCTGAGATTACGAAAAAATTGAGATATTTTTTCATCATATATTGAAGGATTAAGAAGCCATTTAGCTGAAGTTTTGTGTCAAAGACAAAAATGATTTATCCTAAATAAGATCTCAAACCACAATGGAATTTCGTCGTGTTGTTTATATGGAGGTTTTCATATAAGGGGAGTTGCTCAGGGCCCATAATGCTTTACACATGCACATAGCTTTGTACTTTTTATTTCAGGTGAATTGTGTTTATATAACATTTTGAGGGCAAAAGTTTTTTATTTTAGTCATTTTAATCTACATAAGATAGACCCAGAGATGACTTTTATTTAGCCTGAAATCAACATATTCAAAGTTATAGCACAGGGATCAAATTTTAAGTATAAAGTCAGTTCGCAAAAAAATTTGCTGACTGTAGAAAAGAAAGCCTCTTTGCAGCTGTGGTCTGGAAGCACTATAGTCGACTCTCTGCAATGATCTCTTGTTAATGGTTTGTCGAAACAACCATTATAGACATAAATAATCTAAAGATTGATGAAAAATAGAATTTGCAATTTTAACATACTCTTTGTAAAATGATTCACAAGTTTTGATTCGCTAATTTGAACCCTAACAAGTAGCCAAAGTAAAATCATGTTACCGTGACACAAAACTCCATGTAAACAGCCTTAAATTAGTGGTTTCTGGATAAATTTGCAGATTAAACGAAAAAAGCAACAAATACATTACTAATGGATTAGCAGGCTTCTTCCATACAACACCATCTTGCTCACAAGCCATTCACAAATATACTTTATGTACTCAAATCTAAAATCTGTAAAACAACAACGACATTACGAATTGTAATAAAAGCAGTTTTGGTAAGATACCATCTGAAAAGTGGTAAAAACTTTTTTTTTAAGACTTTATTTGCAATTACTGGATGATGGCGTTTTTACCTATTGCAATTACAGCAGTGATAAAAAAATACATGAAAACCTTATAGCATCTTCAAAAATCAACAATCATGCTAAAGTTTCAATCCCGGCGAGAAAAATTTAGTCCAGCATTGAAAGATGCTTCAGCTGGAATAGATCTCACAATGTCTGTCCATAAATTTTACATTTTGAAAGTTTCTAGGAACTACCCTCAAAGCAAAAGAAAAGAAATGTTATAAAATAAAAACAACAAACATTTATTATATTTTCTTCTCAAAATATATACAAGGAAAAAAACTATAAAAAAGACAAAGAAAGAAATACAAAATATTTCATAGATTTCTCGCAAAGTTTTGATTTTTTTAACTAGCAGTAGTGTATATATAAATCATGATGTAAAATTAATATTCAAAGCACATTGTTGTTAAAACCATATTTTATTCTCATATATTCTCAATACACTCCTCATTACTAGTATCAAATCAGTTACAATGAAATGTCTCTGAAACTCTACCTGCATATAAATTAACAAAACATATAAATAAGACTTAATTCTCATCTGAGTCACTCATCGCTGATGTCAATAACACTACCAGAAGGTGACGTGTGGTTGTTTCGAGCATTTAGTTGACTAAGAATACCAGTTTGATCGAGATACATGGCTGCAGCGATCTAAAACAAAAACTGATACGGTAACAAAGGAGTCCGGCGAACAGTAAAAAATTGTTGACGTAAAAACATTTAAATGATTATGCTTTTTTTGTCCTTCACTTGTAGATTTTAAAAACAGTGTGGTTTAAATTGGCACCATGTTTAGCAGATCAACATGGCTTGATAACTTTATTGATGTTGTAAGGAGCATACTTATTCGATTTAAATGAGTTTTTTTAAAACTGTGAAATAGAAATAAATAAGAAAATGAAATAAATGTTCTCTTTTTAGGGTGTGCGATGTTTATTAACTATGTGAAAAAACGACGTTCTCTGAATCTCAGAAAAAGCCTCTGCTATCACTTTCTCTCCTACAGAAACTTGATATAGTACACAATCAAACAAAGGTATTTACAAACTTACTCGATCTTCATGTGGTAATAAGTTGTACAAATCAAGTCCTAAAAAAAGCCAGCGAAAGTTTAAAAAACGTGAATGCTGGAAGACATTGTTAACCATTCTAAGTGGACTTTTCTGCACTTTACTGAGATTCAAAGTCAATTTACAAGCAATAAACAGTATCAATCATTCAGATATATACTTTTTATATATTTATATTTATGTTGCATGCTAGAACTAGTTTATGTTGTTTTTTCACCGATTCAACAAATACTTTCTTCAAATATTGTGAATTTTTATCAAGAAATCATTAAAAGCTTAAAACGCTGTCTAGGAATTTGTATATCTCTTTAAAAATTATTGAACAAATAGAACAGTAAATAGAAAAACCGAACATGGTGATTGTGGCAGGAAGCAGGAAGGTAAGAATGTAAAAAACATGTGCCAGAATGTCTGTTTGAATTAACAAAGTTGTGAAGAAAATATTATTTTCTACAGCATGTTAGGATTATATTTAGATGTATTTTAATTTTGGTTCAAGATTTCTTTTTTAAAAATATTAACCAAAAATTCAAGAATAAATAACATCTTTGAATGTTATCTCAAATACAAAAAATCGGCCCTAAATGTTATTTTCAGTTTTAATAATTATTTCGCTTGATTTTTTTGTTGCCAAATTACTTGAGAAAACATCACATTTGATTCTCTAAGAGGCCGTTTACGCGTGAAATCTCATCCTGGGTTCATCCCTGTGTCTACTGAAAGTCCTCACATCGTTTACACGTTTAAGGCGGGATAAAATTCCATCCCGGGATGAGATTAAGAAAAAAATGCGTGTAAACACAATAATTCTTTTCATCCCAGGATGAGAATGCTGAATGTACACTTTTTCACACTTTTTGAACATGATTTTAAATATAAGAGCTATAAAATCATTTCGTGCCGACCGACGCAAAGAAGTAAAGAAAGCATTTGGAAAAAAATATGAAGAGGTTGGTTGTAACTTTTTCGTTAATTTATATATCTTCAAAGTTTTTTATTTTATTTTGATAAAACGAAATTTCATCCTAAATTTATACGAATTCGACCATTAATTATGGTTCTTATGTTTTTATACGAGAAAGTGTTTTAAAAATGCACGCCATTTTAAACTGTAACAGAAGAGATGCTATACTTAAACTTGTCGATATAATTGTGATCAACAATATTACACTTCTTCTCTCAGGTGCCATCGTTCTACGTTTTTCGTTTGACCTTTCTACTCACAAATTAAGAAATATCACTTCGAATTATCATACGCAAAGTTAGCAAAATTAATGTTTCATCCTGGGACGAATTTCATCCTGGGGCGAATTTCATCCTGGGATGAGATTTCATCCCGCCTGCGTGTAAACATGGTCTAAGAAAAGTTATCATTTTAACATGTTTGCACTAATAAAAACTAGCTTTTAAGGCTTATAGATTAAAAAGAAAAAAGATTTTCCCTGACCTTTCTTCAATCAGCAAAAACCTGACTGTAGAAATTGTGTAGTAACCAATATAAACACAACTCACCCTGGAGGTCTGGATCAGAGAATGATAGTGACGATGGTTGTTGGTGGTTAGGATAGGATGAATCTGGATAACGCACATTTGGATATCGTATATTCGCAGGTATCCTAAATAATAAAAATAATCAATGACAAACAATTGAAAGTGTGTTATCAGCACAATGTTCCCATATACATATATGGGAACATTGTGCCCTCATCTCAAACATCTTAGGGCAGGGGGTTATTGGAGATGGAATTGATTTGGTAAGAATTTACATTTAGACAATCTGCACAAAAGATATTAATAACAGGAAATATTTTTTTATCCATTGATAACAAAAAGGAACTCACGGAGGTTCGTTGATAGTTGGTGAAGGAGTGTTAGGTAAACCATCCTCAGAATCTGAATCGTCTATTGTGATAACTTCAACATCAACTTCAGAAGATTTCTCTTTTTCTGATGGAGCAGTACTAGTGGAACATCTTTCAAGTTTTGGTATGCCTGGCGGTGTGGAGAAATCCCTTGCCGTTGGTGCGTCAGTTTCTAATGGCGGTGTTTCTGAAAATTAATTCAAGATATCTCATATTTATATTTTTGTTACTCCAATTTGCACTAAAATATAGTAATATATTGTAAACTACTGCATTTAAATTTTTAATTTTTTTAAAAGTTTTAAAGCCCTGTTGATTCCGTTATCAATGCTGTTGAAGTCCTGCCTTACCAAAGTTCACGGCCAGCTTTTTCTTTTGAGTGGATTAATAAAATTTCAATTTTCCCACACTACATAAACTTAACTCAAGCTTTTAATAAATGAAAATAAAACAACCACCTCTTTGTAGAGATAAGTTTAATAAGTTTAGTAAGTCATGTTTAAAAACATTGTCATGAAAAGAATTTTATCTTGAAAAACATAAACAGTATACGGAAGAAGTAAGTAAAAATTTCTATAAATTTAATAGGGAGTAAGAGAGAGTAAAGTCAAATTATTTCCAAACAAGTCAGAAGCATTTCAAGGTGCCCACCTGCAGAAAGGAAGCAACTCTCCTATGAATTAGCTTATCGTTTGGCTACATTTGCGTTGTCAGAAATGAAATTGTGTATACCATATTCCAGGAAATTAACAAGACAAAAATAATGCGATTTTTGATAATTGCATAAATTGAATGCCTTTTATTAAAGTGTAATGTAAATATCTAGGCATAAAAAAAGTTACTAGGTCATTTAAAACAGGTACTTTACTTTGTACTCCTTGTTCTGATACAGTACACCTGATATGATGAGGGGGGCAGGTTAGTATTGTAGCCATTTTGAAAAAAACACAAGAGAAACTGGTTGTCAATGAACCCATGCACCTTAATTTTGTATTTTTAATTCCCTGATTAGCGTTATTTTAATGCTTTTTATCAGTAAGATGAGCTTAATGGCAGTAAATAAATCCTTTTTTGAGTGATTGCTGACATTACTTTTCTTCGTGTTAACTGTGTTATTGTTAATTTTGTGTTTCGTTAATTTCTTAGAATAATGTATACATAATGTTATTGAACAAAAGTTAAATGAATTCATTTTGTATAAAATTACAAGAAAAAAAGAATTAAAGTATTCACATTAACAGAATCCAACAAATGACTCGGACAGGTTTTAAAAGTCGTCCTTCTGCACTAGAAGTGAACACTCTACCACAAGACTACAAGTCGGTAAAATTCAAACAAACTCCAAAAGCTTAATTAATGTATAAATAAAAACAAACTTACTGCAGTCAACAATGTTGGTTGGCTTTCGACTCGGAGTATTTACCACTTGAGACAATGGTTTTGAATTATCTAAAAACAAGAAAAAGGTTTTTGAAAAAAAAAGATGTTAAATAGAATTTAAGTCAGAAATTCACCCACTAACTTACCTTGAATATCAGAAAGAGGTCGCCAAGACCCATCTTCAAAAAACACAATATCGTCACAGCCAGATGCTTTTTGAATAATATTAGAAAACATTCTAAAATTATAAAAATAAAATAAAAATGGGTGCTCAAATCACACGATGTTGGTGCAAAAGTTACAGGGTGTCTGCCAGAATCTTTGGGTTTCTTTGATTTTTCCCCCTATCCCTAATTCTCATTTTAGTTTGCATCCAACGAAACTACCTTCACAAAAGCTGAATATTACTAAAATCAGATCTATTTATTCTTGTGATAAAATATAAGTTGACTTGGTCATTTATTAATACAAAAGCTTTTTCCTGATTTTCCCCTAATCTGGCAGACACCACGAGCAACTTTGTTGTCTGTTGGTAATCAAAACAAATCCTAGACAATCACTTAATTTTGTGTATGCCCTAATTGATGCTTTCCTGATTAATTTATTATGAAAATTCATGTACCTTACTCGTTCAAATTTTTTCTTACTTACATGGCAATTTTAAAGACTACCCCGTCCTTTTTTAATAAAAACATACCCATCTTTGAATAATTGGTCATAATGTGCCTTTTGATCACACACAGGACACACCCAAGATGGCTTCCTACAACAAAAAACAGTTTGTTGTATTATATTGTTAACTCCTCTAAGTGACAATCAGTCAGATGGTAAATTTACCTTTCATTCATTTGAATATATAGAGAACCATCAAAACATTGTAGATGGTTACAGTTGTTTGCCCGACATGGCATAGTCATTCTTGTTCTACCAATCTAAAACCATAAACTTTTATCTTTAATGCCATACCGCATCTTTGCAACTTAAATATTTAAAAAGCATGTTTAAACATAACCATACAAAAGCCTTAACTACCATTTTATTCAAATTAAAAAGCAAAAATACTTACAGGACAGCACAATGAAACTTTTAAGCTTGTTAAAGCTACTTCGCTGTCAGGATCAGGGCGTAGTTTTTCTTTAACTAAAAATATAAAAGGAAAATTAAACAGAAGAATATTCGCTGGAGAAGAGCCAATGTCAAAATAACTTTGATGCATGCAAGTATATCCCTCTATATTTGTGAGGCTTGCCATGTAAAATATGCACATCCACCTATCTCTCCCATAGGGTTGTAAAATTGCTACATTGGTCATTGGTGCTGTTACTATGTGTGGCATCAGGGTGCAACAAATCATACACAAAGTGCAACCCGTTAAGCTAGTCATATATCCCAAATAACATTCTTTTCAACATACTTTAAAGCATCATGTCATAACAGATCTTTAATATGTCATTCTTACATTAGTGGTGATTTTCCTTGGTCAAACATTTTTTATGTAATCAGGTATGTGTCAATATAGCTGTATCAGGATGCAACAAAGTACATCCTGATAAGCAAGTCGTGTATATGAGTTTTGAATATTATCTTAAATAATTTTTTGATGTGTTAATTTATGATTACAAATGTATGGTTAGCAGATCTATGGGACATTGTTGATATTCCATTCAATAATTGACTATTATACCTGACCAAAATTATAATATTTTTTGCAGTCTGTGCATGTTTCTCCTGACTGATTATGAATAACTAGTGATATATAATATAGTTCAGATTGTACATAAAACACAAGCTAGCGTTACTTACTAAATGCAATAGTGTGATCAGGAGAACGTTCAGGTTTGTTTCGTAAGTTCTGTATTAGTGTAGATGCGGGAACAATTTTTACCAGGTGAACGGTGGCAGCATAACGCTAAAAACATGAAAATGGGATATTCAGATTTTACAAAAAATATAACTAGAATAATATATAAAAATAGTCAATTTTATAGTTTAACCAAAATATGTATAATACATATTTTGGTTAAACCATGTCTTTAAATTACGAAACCTATTAGGAAACTTTGGATTAATTTTGCAAAAAAAGGTGAAAAAGGTTTCAACAAGGTACTTTTCTGAATTCCCTAAATATCCTCCATAATCATACCTGGCCAGAATCAGATGGCATCCATTGTATTTGTACTTGATTCGATTGCATCGGTGAAAGACGACAAAGGTGAGTAATATTGACAGGTCTGTGTGGTTTTCGTGGTTCCTGATTCTGTGCATTTGGTGGTGGTTGACCCTAAAGAAAATTATTGTAACTTCAGAAAAATTACAACTATTTACATTTTGAGAATAACATAATAACACTGCACACTTCACATTGAGCATTATTTCAGTGGAAGATTCAGGGAATGTTTCATGGAAATATTTTTTGAGTACAAATTTAAAGATTGCTGTAAAAAAACAGCTTCCTAAGGGCCTTATATACAAACCAAACACAAACACTCTGCCATATTTTTACAAGAGTTTTTGATTGCAGCATATAAATTCACGAGTTCATACCGGGAGAGTGCAACTTTTGTTATTTACAATAATTTTACAGCGCGGCGGATACAAATCTTCTTGCACACAACTCGTCTCAGCGAGACAAAATCTATAAAAGGCAAAATTAGAAATTTTTAATATTTCAAAGCTTCGAAACGAATTAAAAAAATAAAACAAATAAAACTCTTACCTAAGTTGAACTTGCACTGTGTATTCAATCATTGATTTTACGTTAAATGATCTATAAAGAAAAATAAGTTTGTGAAGTCTTTTTGGTTTAATGATTTTCTTTATGTACAATGTGGCTGTGGAAAAACAAGTAGAAGCACAATCAATATTGCCATGCTAGGACAAAAACAAATTAACTGTCAACTATCAAGCAACATTTTGTTACTAAACACATTGGTCCTTACACGTGTTTTAGCCGAAATTTCATTACAAACAGACATTCAGATTCAAAGTTAAAGGGCATCTCTCAAAACTTTGGCCTCAATTTAGCACACTATTTTTGGCATAATTTTTTGTTTGCAATTTAGCTTAAAATAATTATACACTGACAAAGCATAAATGCTAAAATGTTGATTGGTTCAAAATTACTGACAAGTGTAAAAATTTGTCTATCCATTAATATGTCTTAATATTGTCTTTCTTTGTTTTATAAAATGCTTAAATCAAATAAATCCGTCCAAAAACGTCTTCACTTCATTTCATTTCGTTCCATAATAAAAGAAAATTGTTTCAACAGAAACAAATTTCCCTTTGTAATTGTTAAAGTTGTTGTTCAATAAACTTAGCACAAGTGTTGACCAGATCTTAAATAACAACTTGGTTTTAAATTTGAGTTTTAAATATTTGTATAATGGCTTTGTATTTTGTCACACAATAATGCATATATATATACTACGAAGTCCACCTAAACCTTTTACAAGTAACAAAAAATTTTCATTTCAAAAAAATAAATTTGAAATTTTTTGACTCAACTCAATAATTTTGTTGCCGTGGCAACACTTTGGCATATTTCCCCAAAAAAAATTTTCTGGAAGATCAAAGCTGAAAAAAGGTTAGAAAAAGTAACAAAATACCAAGGTTCAACTATACGCCCAAAAAATAAGAGAAAAATTGAACAGGGCAGCACGAATAGGGTTAAGCTTTGAGAGAAAGAAAATAAAGATGGCAAATTATAAAATTGTCCTGACTATGTTCTGTTTTCGTAAAAAATTTCCGAAATTCAAATTTATTTCGTTTTAAATTTGAAACAGAAATTCCTTTCTAAATCGTTCTAATTCATTCTCCAAATTTTTTTATGATAGTACAAATTTGTTCTTTTTCATCAGCTTTTACAAGAACCTTTATTTTTATCGTTCTTTATTGTTTTGACGATAAGCTAAAGTTTTTGTCCCTTGTTGCAACTTTACCTTGAATTTGTGATAAGTTGCGTTTGATATGGCGAAAGGTGACAAACCAAAGTTGTTTCTTGAAAACCTGTTACTGTTTTCTGAACTAAAAATATATAAAAAAAAATAGAAATAAAACTTCTGAACCAATATCAATACACATTAGATTCTTTTGAGGTTTATTATTAGATACAACACAAACTTTGACTTGCATAACCATCAGACTAGCCACTTGTAAAAAGATGGTAAATAGAGAAAGAGGTATATACCATATAATCTTTTGGGTAAAACAGACATTTGAAAACCATTAATTTATTCTTGTTAGAAAAGAACTTTAAATCATGATACCTAAACTTGAAGGTTTTATCAATACATCAATGATGTCGTAAAATGGTAGAGGTATAAAGCTAACATCAGGGTGTATTGGCATAGCATTAACTGGATGTATACTGCGTGGTTCGTACATATGCATTCTTGGCTCTTGCATAGAATAATTATTGGATCTATAAGCAAAAACAAAAACGTTAACAAAAAAAGAAAATGACAATTTCAGCTTTTAGTTTAAATCTATGAAGACATTTTTTCATAAACTAATGAGTGCAAACATTGTCATTAATGATAAACTTATTTCAAATTAGCTTTGGATCTTGTAGTGATGGTTAGGAGCTTTGAACTGGAGTTTTTACTAACTATAAAGGCTCCAAGGGACTCAAACCAAAGACCTCTTAGGTGCCACGCTGGAAAAGGTTGCAAGTAATTGCAACAGTATAATAGTGGTTTAATTTGTAAAAAAATATTTGTGTTTTATAACACAGTTTTGCTTGCTGGCAACCATGTTTGTGATTACAAATCAATCTATCAAAGCAACATGTATAATGTAGATCTTTGGACAAAAGCCCAAGCATTCATGTGTCTCCGTCACCCCGCCCCCCCCTAAGTGCAAATCATTCATTATAACCCTCAACTAAAGAATTTAAATCACTTAATAGCTATAACATAGAAAAAGCAGGTACAATTCACCAGGAAAGTCAAAAATTTCAAAGCATCAAGTAGCGTAGAATTGGTGCGGGACCAAGGAGCAGTGGGAATTCTGAATTGATGCATCCAAAAGATTCACAGACAACAAACAAGGTTATATATTTACCTTTGTTGTGGCACAAGTTTATAATGTCTTTTCATATACTGAGGAGTATCTTCTTTTTCATTTGGGTATGAGTGATAAGACGAACTGTATGATGAGTTGGGTATATTACCGCTACTAATACTGCCACTATTACTAGAACCGACATAGCTAGTTGAACAACGCTGATGGTATAGTTCAAGAATTTTTGAGCGTACTCTTTCACGTAATGGAGAACCTTCTGACGATCTTAATAGGCTAAGTGCACGCCCATGCAGCTCGTGTTTTCTTCCAGACCTTGATCTACCACAAGAAGCTAGCAGAGTTTGAAGTTCTGCAATCCGAAATGAGTTCAGCATGTTCTAAAAAGTCCAATAAAAAGAATTTCAATAAAAGTAAAATGTACTATGTTATATTCAAATATTTAAGGATACGTGTCTTTTTTTGCAAAAAATCGAAGAAAATGTTTTTTGTAACTTCTTAAAAACAAAATCTTAGCCTTCTAACAATATAACAAACTAAGTGTTATCATTTTTATAAATGGGTTTTAAATGTGTTTGTTATAAGAAAGATCCATCGATCACAATGATTAATCGCTTGGCATGCTTTTATTGAAACAAACTCAAACACTTTTTTAGCACAGTTGAGAAAAATTTCATTATCGTATAATCTCTAATTTCTTGCAACATTTTCCCTATTATTTCTTCTTGACTAATTTCATTTACTGCCACCTCTAATAACAATTTGAAAATAATGTCTACATTGAGTATGGTAGTGAAAAAATATTTATAATATGCACCAGGCTTCGAGTGAGTTCGTAGACATTACAGGTGTAAAAATATGTGAAGGTGTGAAAGTTGATAAAAATATTTATTTACGTTTTTCCCTGACTTGATTTTTGGATAAATTAAGCTCCTGTGCCAAAAGTAAAAAAGCTCAGAGAAAGAGTGTTGCTGACACCTGGGGCTAAAATATGCCACCATATTATTTTTTATTTTTTTAATTCCGAAGTTATCGCCCCCGGTACTCAAAAATGGGAACTTAAAAAGAAAAAAAAGATGTTTTTTGTCATTAAAAATCAACAACGCATTTAAAACGAAAAATGCGGTAGCATATTTTAGGTGCTGAACAACAGGGCATTAATTTAATAACTTAGTTCCCAGGCTTTTGGCACTGGAAACGGCTTTGTGTTTTTACAGTTTTCTTAATTGTGTGAAAACGAAAAAATTTCACGTAAATTATACCATAATAAACAACATTTGTTTTACTTTCCGATAGTGTCTTAATTCTATTAAATTAAAGACTTATTAAGAAATTTCGCAATTATAACAATCATACTCAAAGAACTTACGGTATCCTTAAAATATTTACATACTTATTAAACAATTATGAAGTTGTTAAAAGTAAAAACATAAAAGCCAACAAAGTTAAAAAAAGAAAAAAAAAACAGTACCTTTAAATCATCTTTTCCATCTTTACGACTCATTTTGACTGCTGTTAAATTAAAGGTAAATTACCATGTAAATCTAAATTACGTTGGTGTCAGCAGTTATTATTGAACAGTAGAAACACAAAAAACATTGGCAAGACAACTTTAAGATCTAACCTAAATTTCTAAGAATATGATAAAACACATATGCATCAAAAATGAAAGTACAAGCTATACCACAGGTGACAAACATTAACATTTGTGTAACAGTAACTCAGTAAGCGCTTGACTCTCGTACGGAAGGTTGTGGGTTCAATCCCTAAATAAGTCTTTGTCTAGTTAGGCAGAATTTTTTAATGGGAGATTAAAACATTCTTTGTGGGTCCTCTTGAAAAAAAAAACTGACAAGGTAAAGCTTTTTAAAATCCAGGCTAAACAGAAGTAAATGCCCTGTCGTGCTCTTCTGCACACCAAAATTTGTATGGGGAGTGATAGAGACCTCCCTGATCGGAGCATAAACCTTAATTGAGGTATAATTTTTATATGGATGATAGCTTATATCATGGCACATTTGTGTGTTAATTCTCTACTGAGAATGGTTCACCCAGACTAGACCTCAGATTATGGTGATTGAGTATAATCAGTGGTTATGTAGAAGTAGAGCTACTTTGTGCACCGCTAGCGGAATTTGATCTGCAGTCCCTAGAACTCAAAGCTACAGACAAGCCCACTACACTACATGTAGCAGTATATTTTTTACCTCGATCAGGGCATGTAGATTTTTATCTTTGATTTGGAATGTGCACATGTTGAGATTCTTATTATTTTGGTACATAAGACCAGGGTTATATATATATTTGACAGTTTAAAATATAAACTTGCACAGGGTCGAATTAGCAGTTCGCAATTCGCAATTTGCGAATCGAACATTTTTGCGAATCACTATGCGAAGAAAATGGTAAAATTGAGAATCGAATATTTTTGTATCACTTTGTTGTCTTTTTTTTGCGATATTAAAAATTAATCATTCCTTCTTTTTGTTTGTTGTGTTTCCATTTTTTCTCATGTTTTGCTTGATTATTTTATGCCGGGAGAAGAAATAATAACCCTTTCCGTAAGCGTATTTCACTTGTACATATTTAATGAAGTTTCGACTGAAAATACGTGAGCAAGTTTCGTAACATTTGCTTTTAAAGAGCTGTTTTTATTATAAGAAAATGTTATTAAAACCTTATTTATCAAGTGCAGCTCATTATAAATGATTGTGTAAAATATTTACATGTTAATTTATCACAAGGCCGTTGTTTAGACAAAATTATAAAATCAAAATGTTTTTTTTTAAGTTTTCAGTTTCAATATCGGCAAATAGTTCATTATTAATATTATTAACTTCTTATGAGTAAAGCTGCGTGCGCCAAAAAAAATAAATTAGAATAGAACAGGTAGTTTGAAAGTGTTTTTAACAGAAAATCAGTGTTCTTATTTTTAGCGCAGTTAACTTTGTAAGGCAAAAAAATGTCGGAATTTACAGCCTCAATAAAAACAATAAATAAATGGCAGACTGAGTTAAATTGCTTATTAGAAAAAGATTTATGTGGAGGTAAAAAAAATACACATACACCACTTAAAGAACTTGCGAAGTTTCACAGCAACCTGGATAGAAAGTAAATTATGGCTTTATAGTGTTGGCTGTAGCTTAAAATAACTTATTTATTTTATCATTTTCTTCTGCATATAGTCGTTTTAAATGCTTTTTGTAGATTTAGGTGTTTTTTAATAGGCTCTACGTCCGTGAAAAAAGATTCTGTTAAAAAAAGCTTTCAGACAAGCACACACTTGCAATCAGCATTCTATTCTGAACGATATCAATGACCAGCTATTGTCATATTGATTTAAATTCCTCTCATTGCATCTTTTTTAAACAAAGTTTGTTTTCCTTAAACTTTGTTTTCATCACATCCAAACAAAGAAAATAAGAAACAGCATTTTACTAAAAGACTTTTTTTGTGAAAACAACTTTAATCAGTATACTGCATTTAACTTGCGTTGTAATGTTCACAAAAACTGGTTAAGAAACTCTGAAACAATAATTCCATTTTGAATATTTTCTTACAGCATGCTATAAAAATTAACGTATTTCATTTTTGCAACATTATTTCTGCTATCGGAGACAAGAAAGTTAAAACTGAGAAAGTCGCTAGCTCAGACGTTCAGTTCTCGTGTTTGGGGTTCATGAGTTTAAACGTCCCCCACTTGTTGCCAACATAAAAAATAATAACGCAGGAAAAAGTAAAAAAGTTTTTGTGACCTGCGAGAGGTCACAAAAAATACAAATTCTTGTCGAAAAACAAGTAATGAACAAGCCAATGGTAATTGATCTACGGTGTTCCCAGGCCACATCTAGATGGTGGTTTACTTCTTACAGAGTGCCAAAATTTTTGCAAACCAACTTTACTTTTCTAATTCAAACCTGTTACAGTTTCTTTTTTATTAGCTCATCTTTGTTTATAAATCGGCATACCCTGGTTGAGGTATCAGTACCCCAATTAAGGTATAAATTATATAATATAGCCTCAACCAATATAATTAGCTAGCTAGCTAGCTAACAGAAACCGTCTGTATTCATGATCATCTAAACAAACAGCTCTATCGACAATCTGGAAACTCAACTTGCTACAAAAAATCATGATTTTGACTATAGGTCATCCCTTAAAACAACTTTGCAAAAATCAGGCCATTTTGTAAGATTTTAGGTAGGCGTGCAATGAATCGCACCTTAATAATTTCGTGCATGCAGTGCGCGTGCGATCTTAAAAAATTAAATTTTCAAGAAGCAAAAGCAAGAACAAAATTCCTTTACCCCTGTACACCACACAGGGGCTATTTTTAAGCGTGGGGAACATACAAAGAACAAGTTTCACCAAAGGTCACAGCGGGGAATTTAAACCCATTTTACGAAAAATCGTGAGTAAAGTCATTAATCAAACTTTGTAACTACTTGTGGGACAAACTATTATTTAATGTAAATTAAATTATGGAAAGTTGAAGCACGGCTAATAACAATATTTAACATTACAATGCCGTGATGGATCATGAAATTCCTTACTAAAAATAATATTCCGTTACTATCACAGAATTTTTTTTATTTTTTACTTATTTTGTTTTAGTTATTTTAACTATATTTCTCTGAAAGAGGATTATAAATATATATAAAGCTTAAATTATAAAATCACAAAAACTAAACAGAAGATATAAATATTGCCGTATTTCTTTAACAATATTTATAACAAATGACATAAATAACACACATTTAAAATTTATTCTGAACAACGTTTATTAAAAAACCCAATACTATAATACTATAAATTATGACCTACTTCACTTACGTGCTTTATTTTTCTCACTCAATAACGATTTTCTCACTCTCTCTAAAACACGATTCTATAGATCAATTTTTCTTTTGTGTTGAATGTTATTTTAATCTATTTATATCTTTGCAATCACATTAAGCATATTAAAATGATTTGCTTCTGGTAATAGAGCAGTATGGCAGGTACCATTTTTAGGTGTTATTAACATGTATTTCACAAGCCCAGGACTGAATTAATAAATGCTATTTAAAACAGTAAAAAATGTTAAAATTAAGTTTGAGTGTTATTCTTTTTTCTTTTTTTTTTCATATTCACTACTTTCAAACAACAGGTGGCTACAAAAAATGTGAAAAAAAATTAAAAAATACAATTAATAAGGCATATCAAACTTTGTCCTCCCCATTACTGCCACTTATTTTATTATACACGCTATGATTGCTAAGATGAAAATGGATAATAAAATTATAAAACATGGAAAAGAATCTTCCGTACATAATTGTTACAGACAATCTGTAATAACCATTATTTTGTTTATTTTTATGCCAAAAAAACTTTACGTATAAAAAATCTAAAAATAAATTTAGATCAAATTATTATTAGTGGCATCTCTTGCTTTCTTGATATTAATTTTTCTCTTTAAATGAAAAGAATTAGCAAACTTATAAAAACATGCATTTTTAACCATGCGATTTTCTACGTACATGGAAAAGATTTAATTTTAACGATAAGGGTTGCAAAGCCTTCTAAAATCATTCTCTGACTTCATAGTTTGCTTTTCCGTTAATTAAAGAAAGTTATTGCAGACATGAAGAAAATAAAGATTTGCACGTGCGATTAATCGCACGCATAAACAAATCTGCGCGTGTGTGGGGGCGTACACGTGCGATCACATGCCTCTCAGGAAATGATCTGCAAAAATACTGGTGAACCGGGCAGGCATTTGTCCAGGGTTCAACAAAAAAGGGGTTGGCTGAGACGCCCTTAGTTGCGTGATTTACATCTTGATTTCATGATGTGTTTATTCCAATGTGAGATCCACTGGAATTATTTCTAAAGCCTATTTTATGATTGGTTACGATATTGGCCGAGTTGTTTAAGATATAGATAGTGGCAGCATCAAACATCGCCATGTGTCTTTTTCTCAAAATCAGGTGTGACATTAGGAAAATTTGGTAAAGCGATTAACAAAGAGGATCCTTAGTTGAGTGCACATGTGGTGATGAAAATGTTTTCCTTAAATTCTCAATTTGTCAAGTTTCATAATAATAAAGGTTCCAGAAACCAAAACTACCGGGAGTGCCTCAACAGTAACAAACTATATTCGCTTCAGCACCCCAGAGAGCGCTACCAAATAATATACATATGGAAGATTATAGAGAATCAAGTACCAAATTTCAGTGACATTAATCGTACTGCTATCTCTCACAACACCTCTCCTAGACGTGGTTGATTGAGCACCTTACCTCCAGTTCTAACCAACATACCGAAATCCCTCCAAACTAAAATGTATGGGAGTTTAAGTCATATTGGTCAAAGATTATTCAACGCTCTTCCGAGACATTTGCGGGAACGCTCTTCCGAGACATTTGCGGGACCTCTCTGGAGTACCAGTTTCTATTTTCAAAATCATCTTGACAAGTTCTTAATCCATGTTTCTGACGAACCCTCACCGCCAGGTCACCAAAAACAATAGAACTTATGACACAAACAGCCTTCTGGTTGTTCTATGATTAGATACTCCTGCCCACCCTGACCTTCATTTCAGGTCAAATGGTGTAGCAGAAGAAGTCGCTGGCGTCCTCAACAAAGACGAAGCTTAGATGAGCCGAAAGATTATCAAAGAGATCAAAGGTAAGGTTTGTTATGTATTTAATGAATAAATTGCAATAATAACAATAGATTAAAATGTCATACACTGGCCGCACACATATTTTTCCATTGGGTGAGCTACCCTTGTGATGTTTGCGCTGTCTAACTTCCAGTACCAGTGAAATTGTTAAGATGGTAGATCCTGGACTTTAGGCTGAGAATGTCATGTCATAGCGATGCAGTGGTTTAGACGTTCACATAATACAGACGGTATATGCTACCCTGGTTGGCATGCCATACCTGAAATGAGACATACTTCTGGCACTGCCAGACAACAAATAGTTTAAAACTGTAGCTATATATATGTTACTAATCAAAGCACATAGCATGTTGAGATGTGCATTTTTACATGGCTAGCCTTACAAATATAAAGGGATATACCCTGTCTATTATTTCCAGGAGGAGCCATGGCTTAAATGGGGAGTCCTAGAGTATTTTTAATGCTTATTTTAAGCTATGCAGACCCAATTTAGGGTCCACGTTCTACCAAACAACTCCCTGCCACAATCCAACAGCCCACAGTGTGCTATCTCCCCAATTTCCCTCACATGGCTTTGGTTAACCCGTGGCTATGGTAACATTACTCACCCATATTGAATCGCGGCCAATGTTTACACTCAAACTATAGTAGCAATTCCGAACTGAACGTCAAATTTTTGACGTCATCACAAAAATGTTGATTTTTTACTTAACTTTATCCTTCTGTGTATTTTTCCTCGTTTGGGCTGCGTTGATGCCGGGTTTTTTTATCGATCAGCTAAATTTCCGCTTTTTTA
>JASGCC010001047.1:24362-44646 GCA_030067915.1 Hydractinia echinata | reverse complement strand
GATACAACGCAAACTCTCCTATTGAGTTTTCAATGCAAACAAATCATACGGTACATAAGGACAAGAATTAAGATTGTACTATGTGGAAGATTTTTATAATAGCCACACTGACGACAACGACGGTAAATCTTGTGCTGATATTTACGCCAAATTAATTGATGCATAGACAATTTTAAGCTTTATTAAATAACACAAGAATTTTTTAAGATCACCCACACACAGCACACCTGAGATGAACCTTAGACTTGGTCTCGTCTGGTCATGTGACTAAAATACATCACTGTTTGAGTTGTATTTTCATGACTCCATTTTAATTCAACTTATTCTTTTTGAGGATTGCGCAACTAATTTTGAAAAAATTTGCAGTTCCATTTTTTTAGCTATTTTGTCTGAGAAAGGTGACATAGTTTTCGCCAAATAATTTACTTTATCGAGAAACTAGCACTTATTTAAATTTTACTGTAAGTAATGTAGCTAGTAATGTAGCTAAGTAATATAGCTAAACAATGTAGCTAACTAGATATCCTCTTTATATTGCCTTTGTTCTAAAGGTATTTTGTTTCAATGGCTACGTTTTTACATTTCAAGGGAATATTTGATGATAATGTTTTTAACCATGTATACATAAACAAACAATTTTTAACATGCATTCGTAGTTGTTTGTTAGTTTAGTTTGGTAGCCAACTTTCTACTATCTTTTTGTGTTATTTCCACCAATCTGATTTTTCATTTAAGCTGCAGTTTGGCAACCTAGTAAGAAGGATATATAGTAGTTAAACAGATTTATAATAATATCATGAACAATACGCCACCAAATTTCCAACAATTAAAGATATGGTAGACCCTTTTGACACAAGTTCAGTATATTCAAAATATCTCCTTTACATGCCACTTTTTTAAAAAAACCTTTAAACATTATAAAACATTGATATTTTCACTACGACTAAGAAAGAAAAATTATTTGTGGAAAAAAGCTGGAATGAAGAAAAAAATTTCCGAAAAAAAACACATCCTACTTCGTTAAAGCGTTGGTAACTCCCGTCAATCATTTTTGTTTTCATTAAAAAATACCTGCGCAAAAGGTATGGCGTTGGAATTATACTTAATGAATAATAAATGACTCAAAGAATGAAAGAAAATTAAATATGAACAGAACAGCATGATAATGATAAATCTTTCTGAATTTTCGTTTTTATAATCTGTTTTAAATCGGTATCAAGTTCGAAATCACCTTTATCATGTTCATCAAAACAGTCGTCCATATCCTCCTCAGGCAACAGAATTTTTCATCTACTGGGACTAAATACCAACGTGTGGTCTTCATTGTTGAACAGATTTTCATTTTGTTGACTAAACCACGAAGTAACGTTGCAACAGGAGTTTTTTTGTTCCTCTTCTTTTATTTTATCTTCTAATTTTTTCTACCTTTTCTTTTTTTTAAACGGTTTTTTTATAATGTTAAACCTTTCCCATATTAATTAAATATTTTTCGCAGTAACTTCACAGTATGAAAATATGCTGAAACATATAACTTGATTGCGCAATGGTGAATTATATTTCTAGTATTTAAAAAGTCTTAGTAAAATTTAAATTCCTGACTCGCATTGACAGACAAGATCAAAAGATAATGTTTACGAAATAATAGATTTTCCTTTTTTTTATCCCACCAAATATTGCTTTAAATATATTTTTTCCTGCAACTTGCAGGAATTTTTCTGCATAAGAAATTATATCTGCGAAATAAAAAAATTTAAAAAACATTTACACTGAACGGTCTGACTTATCTTCAACTTGATTTGAAATTTAAAAATGCCCAGAAAAGAGGAAAGTTTAGCTCTTACAGGCTTTTCCTATTTTGTTGTTGAATGAATTCCTAAATTCATCACATTTTTGCAATATCTTACGTCCAGAATTGAGGTACTCTGACATATTTATCGTTGAGACATGACAGTTACCTTATCGTGGCGAATAAGATAACACAGTTATTGTTAGGAAATATTATTATCATTATTATTATTTCAGTTGGATCACATAAACAATTGTTCGGAAAAAAATTTACCTATTTTGGAACAGCTGAAAGATTTTTGTGTACTTATTTTTCAAAATGTTTTTATGGCCTACTTTGAACTAAAGTTTTATAAACAACGTGTGCAAATTCCTAGAGCAGCCTTAACAATGAAAAACGCCGTGCTCAAACTCCAATAGTTTTTCAGCAAACAGCACAAAAAAATTCTAATTAGTAGAAATTCAACATTTGTCCGACGCTCATATATCTATTCTCTACCAGTTACAATTTTTGAAAAGTTATAAGTTATTCAAAATTAGAAATGAGCAGGATGAGCAAAAGGGTTGTGATAAAACAAAAAGTAGTATAATTTTTTTTTTTAACGTAGGTAGGTAGGTGAAATAAATTTCACAAGATTGAGATTGTTGCAGGGTGAGGCTTTCAGAGATAAACCCAAAATATTCTCTATATCCAAACGTTCCATTCCTCAGATTATGAATTTGATCCTTGCTATACATGCAGTTATCATTTGTCCAAGTCTCACGTAATCAATTATAGTTTAATGAAACGTGACAATTTCCTGAAAACAAAATAAAAACAAAATATAGATTTTTCTATCAAAATTACTAACAAAGTGCAGGTATTATTAGCTTCAGTTTCATGTTCGCAATCTACTTTGATGGAACGTGACTGTTCCTTGTATGCAAGATGGAAAACACATCATTTCAATTGTAATCCCCAAGATTCTTTTCAAAACAAATGAGGCGCATTTAATTAATAATGAGAATAGCCAATGGGAAATTATGCAACCTTGTCCCCAGGGCATCTTGTATCTTTTCTGACCCCCGGACGGCGATACAAACATGGCCCTGGAGGAGGCTGGTCCGATATGAAACCTGATTGGCGCGGATATGTCACATAATAATTGCGTCATACAAAACATTTTGGCGAGGCGGCGAGTCTGTGACGAGCAGGAGGAAGCTGTTCGTATTAAAATGGCGGAGGAGCTGTATCAGTATCATGTTTTTTCAAAGTGAAAAATTTAGTAAAAGCATTACTAAGCAATGAGAGTATAAAATAAGACATCATAAAGTAATACTGCTTAAATGAAAATATTTCAATAGCTGGGAAAGTTTAATAAAACTAGAAAAGTAGCTAGCTAGCACACTATACCTAGCAAACTATCAAAGTAAGAACAAAAGAAAGAAACTCAACTTGTTTCCAAGTGGCCATGTTTAATTTGCAGCTTTATGCAAAGAATGACGTTACATAAAATTACTAGCTGAGAGACCTAGTGCTGCCCATGTCCTTTATAGACAAAATAATTTTGCGGCAAATTTATCGAAAATGTTTTTTTTACAAAATATGTATCATTACGTTTTAAATTATATCAGGTTGTTATTAGTGGGCATGTTTTATTACTTTATATGCTTAGGTTACCATAAAAAATATAAAAAGCCAGTAGGTTAACCGTCGGAGCCACTTTATCATTGACTGCACATTTACCCGGCCTAATTCAAGAAAATTCAAAGTGCAATAACTTCGGTAAAACAATAAAGTTATTGACTTGGAACTTGTTATGGAGTACTTTAGACCAATTCGATAAAAGATAATTTTACACAAGGCACAAAAAGATTACACAGCCATTTTGAGGAAGAGAAAAGGTAGGAAGATTTCTTAAACTCATTCTTGCTGGGCTTTTTTAACACGCTATGAAGAAATTTCAGAACATCGAACTCAATCAAATTTTAAGTCACACTTTGATTGAGCGCTCAATCTCGCATATGGTTAAATCCAGGATGTACTGAAGACAGTGGTAGATATTGAACAGCTCACCACTGTGATATATTATCTCAAGAGTTTTAATACTAATTACAAAGCAGTGAACATAAAAAAATAACAAAAAAAGTCTAAACCGAGTATAGAGTATATATAGCGTCCCATAACTGCAGTAAAAATTAAAATATTGACTTGAGATTTGGTATGATATGGTTTTAGATTGGTTTGATGAAATTGAGCCAAAATATAGTTCTATTATCATCATACGTACTGAGTTTCGGAATTTAGCCCTTTTCAGAGACGCCGATAAGCCATTTTTGACAGCATATCAATTTTGACTAAGATACAGGCTCAGAATATTTTAAAAGCTATTCCAACCTCAGAAATAGGTCAGATAAGATTCAACCTAAAATTATGCCAGTAAACGAAAAATTTAGTTGCAAAGAATATATTTTTGCTGATATCTTTTTGTGATTGGATGCTCTATGAGAATACTGAATTAATCTTCACGGTTAGCTAGTTTGACATTTTAAATATTTTCCAAAGCAGAATGATAACAATAATAGATGTATATATCAATTAAAAGTCGTTTTTTAAACAGTAGCAGAATTTGATGAGCTCTGAAAAGTGCGACTTTATGGAACTAATTTTGGTCCAAAATTATTGCTCAACATTTTTTTCTTTTAAGGTAGCAATACACTTTGTTGTTGGTAAAGTCGTATACCAATTCTTTCTAAACTGTTAAGGGGCTGTTCATTTGGGAAAATATTTCCTCGGGAACCGGGTAAATGTTTCAGCATGATATCAAGTCGAGATCTCAGGTTCTTAACAAACTCATAACAAAATTTAGTTGCGTTCATATGAGAAAAAACATTTACCCGCCTCCGAGATCTTGGGTGCGCATGACCGAGATCTCGGTAAGCGGGTAATGCATCTTCCCATATGAACAGAAGTTTCCTCGGTAGGTGAGATAAATCTATGTTGATTCGGCATAATTTTCAAAAATAAACAATAGATTCTTATCACAATAAACATAGAAACTTATCACATGGTATTTTCTCATCCGAGGAAAAGTTTTCTTGCCTATGTCATATGAACAGAAAGTAAAAATTATATCATGCTGAAATATTTCCCCGCTAACCAAGGAAAATATTTCCCATATAAACAGCCCCTAAGGCAGTGATACATTGAATCGACAAAACAGATCACATGTGGACTTGGCGATTTCAATTTTCAAACCAGCATAATGCTTTTGATAAGATGTTTGGATTATTTATGTTTTAAAAAATAAAAAAGCCGTAAGGCGTTTTAAAAACATGTCATTAGGAAAAGAAAACGCAGAATTTATCAGTAATGGGTGGCTTTTTGGAAATGTTAAGGCCACAAATGTAAAAGCAAAAAAAGACTTTCAAAGTAAATACTTTTTTGAAGCCTCTTTCACCCAATATAACTGCAAGCAGTTAGTCTGCCATATACAAATTCAGTTTCAGTTAACTATTGTTTAAATAAATTTTGTGCAAAAAATAATAAAAAAACAACTTTGGGATTCGTACAGCAAAATCTTGGTCATCATATAAAAGCAGTAATGTAGACACAGATATGAACTTACAGTAAATGAGAATACTAAAGTTCAGCCAAAATGAATAAAAAATGTAAATGTTATTATGAAGTTACATTTCTGCCTAGCTACTTTCAGTCAGGCACCTAGAATGACACGGCCATTTGAGAATTATGTAGCCATATTTGCACCTTAGAGAACCAAGGAAGTGCTATATGGTCAGGTGGGCAAATCATTTACCAATTTCCAAGTTTCCACTAGCTACAAGTTTTGCAACCCAGTGCTTGCTAGCCAACCAATTCAGTTAAAATACACATAACTAAATTGTTGAATTTCTTCAAGTAAACAGCAGTCTAAATAACATGATTGTATATTTATACATTCAGAAAACAATCCGGCAATATGCGAGCAGTTTTTGTGTTGCGTATGAGAGGAATCAAAACAAACTCGCCGCACGTATCTGTGACGTAAAACACCGAGGCTCGCTTAGCTCTGGCAAGGTTATATATAAAACTTTGGTTAATTGAGACAAATCTCCTTAAATATTACACACAGAAAAACTGTGTATTGGAGGGTCACGTGACGAGGCCTCCTCCAGGGTCATGTTCGTATCGCCGTCCGGGGTCAGAAAAGATGCAAGATGCCCTGGGGACGAGGTTGGAAATTATGAATATTTTTAAATTTTACACAGTGAAGCAAATTGAGCGTCATATAAGGGCTAATCCTAAAAAAGTTGTTTTACACTAAATAAGAGAAAAACGAAAGCAAAGGCAAAAATGGTGCTCTGGTTGGATATTTTAGCAAAGCTTCTTTGCATTTTCTCCATTGTCAAAGGAAATATATTACGATTGGATGCTTGTAACAAGTTTTACGCAGTTTTCAGTATTGTATACGATAATTCTTTGCTGGTAAATACTGTGTTCTCATTGGTTGAGAATATCAAACTTAATCGATGTTTGATCATATGCATGAAATATCCAAACTGTCAATCATTCAGCTACATGTTTGCTCATTCACAATACAGAATACATCATTCCACCAGAGCTGATAATAGAAATGTTCTAGAAAAGATGGATGGATGGGTGCATTACGAAACAAAGAAAGATGAACCAAATGTTAGTAGAATTGTTGTCTTAAACCATTTATGATATCATCCATACGACTGACCTTATGGATGTTATCGGTGGAGTTCTACTACATAAAAAAGAATGTTTGAGTGGCTTTGGGTAAGGGTTAGTTAGTCGACCCCAACTTATTTCTTCTATTAACCTTAAGTAATTATTTTAACAAAACTTGATCATTTTCGAAAATGCATTGCTAATCTTTAGCCTCTTCACTCTTTAGTTGGCGATGTGAAAGGTGTTTATAATTATCTCGCCATTAAATTCAAAATATGTTAAATAAAGATGTTTTGCACTCAAATCTAGAAATTCTCGAAAAGTTTAAAAACACTATAAACATTTAAATTTATTTACAAACATTGGATGGCGGAAAGACAAAGGAGGACCTTATATAAAACCTCATTGAACATTTTTTTCTTGAGACTTATCATTAGTAAACATTTTAGCTGGCGCTGAAATGTTATTAATGCAGTACATTTTTAAGTATTATAAAATAATTTTTCTCGGCACCTGTCTATTTATCTTCGGAAGGTTTTGTTATTTCCAAGAAAGAGGAGGACCATAAATTGCTAAGAAACACTATATTATATTTCTTTTCAAATTGCTTTTGCGTTTTAAAAAAAGACATAACATAACATGTACAGAAGAAGATAACCGTTGCTGCATTTCCTGTATAACTTTGAGGCTAAGTAACTTAAAAACGGCTGTTGACATCAGTTGCTTTATCCCCTCGTTTGTAGCAGACACAGCATGAGCGCAGTATTTGACGAACGGTTGCGAAATTACAGGATTTGGGATGATGTCATCAACCCTCTGATTTCGAAACAGGTCAGTTGGCGCAGCGTTATTGGTTATTTTCACATTTTTTTAAGTTGACGGCTGATATGGATGTAGCGAATTAATTTGCAGGTTAGTTAAATAACTCGTGAAAATACGCCAAAACAAGCTAAAATTCACACAAAATTGATGTTGGTGACATGGTGTTGGTGTTGGTGTAAAGAATGATCCGTCCAAAAAAAAATTAAAGCTTTGTTTGTTTGTTGCCTCTGTTTTGCTGGAACGGAGACGCTAAATGGAAATAATGTATAGTATCGTCTGATTTCGACAGTTAAGGGTAAAGTTTTTTCTGATAACAAAAAAAATTGTACATAAAAAGATAATTGCTGGAGTCCTTAATTTTTTTTTGCTAAAATATTTGCCTCCTTTAATCAATGTGATATTTCTCCGGCTATAAAAGTCATTACATACGATGGCCCCGAGAGCTCATTTCTCTTCTAACTTAAAAAAAACTTCTCTTCTATGATTCAAACAGTTCTATTCTGTATTTCCACACTTCTTTTCTGTATTTTGACACTTCTTTTCTGTACTTAACACTTTTATGCATGTGACCAGAAACTTTCATTTCACAACTAAATTTAAAAATCTGGTCCGCAATTTACGCCTGTATGATGGTCTGTATTTTTTTTTTCTCACTGTTCGCGAGAGATTCAGATAACACGTGCTCAATTTACCAACAGCTTTATAATTGCAGCGGTAGGTCCTGGTGCATGTGCATGAATAAAATTAATATCACGAATTAATTCACCTCATTAGCAGGGTTTTTTAATTTAGACATAATAAATGGCAAAATGACCGCTTAGAGTCCTCAAATTATAGTGGTGTCGACCAAGCAAAGTACATGCTTTTTCTTTTATAAGAATGTGCTATATAAGAATACCAGGCTGGGATTATAGGACTAAAACAATAGAACTTTTGTTTGGAACAATAGAAGAATAAGAACAAGAACAAGTCTGGCTAGAATTTTGTTATTCTTTTAAAAAATTGTGTGAAGATAAAGAAATGCCTTAAACAAAATACCACAATGTATTTATATATAACTAGTCGATAAAGCCCGTGGAAAGATCCACAGAGGCAGGATAAAAATGAAATAGTTGCGTCATTTGAATTTTGATGACGTCAGCAACCCATCAACTAAAAAATAATTTAGAACCTTGTTTTCACGTGGCCTCTATTGTGTAGAGCTCGAAACTCTGATCAAAGTAGTGTATAGAATTATGTGCTTTTGATGAACGGTTAAAGAGATATAAGGATTTTAAAATTTTGCCGACGTCAGCAAAGACCTGCGAAAAGACGAAAATTATTTTTTAGAAATTTGTATACCCGTTGCCATCTATAGATCTTGGAACGCTGATCAAGAAAATGTATAACATCAAGTACTTTTGACAAACGGTTGCAGAAATATTGGGGTTTAAAAGTTTTTTTGATGACGTCATCAACCCGTTTATCCGCAACGGATTCGGGGACCCAGGTTTGGGAAACTTACCCAAACTGGTCTCAGGTGGTCCCTAGTTACCCACGCTGTGAAAAATCATTGACGTCACCACTAGTTTCCAAGTTATTTGGCCACAAAATTTTAAGTGCACTGTAATGGCATCATTAATTTAATATAGGATATTGACGTTAAGTAGTATTATTGACGTCGCGCCGTAACGTCAGAAAATTTAACATATTAGACATGCTTTTTTCGGCAACATCAAAAGAAAATGAAGACATCCACTTTGCAGAGACACGGAACTGGCGTATTATTATATAGACTAGTCGATAAAGCCCGTGGAAAAATACACTGAGGCAGGAGAAAAATAAAGAGGAAGCGTGATTTGAATTTTGATGACGTCAGCAATCCATCCACAAAAAAAATTTGAACCTTGTTTTCACGTTGCCTCTATTGTGCGAGCTTAAACTGCTGATCAAGAGAATGTATATGATCATGTGCATTTGATGAGCAGTTAATGAGATATAAGGGTTTAAAAACTTTGCTGACGTCAGCAATGGCCCGTCAAAACCCAAAAAACATTTTCAGAAATTTGTATACGTGTTGCCTTCATCGTAAAGATCTTAAAACGCTGATCAAGAAAATGTATAGGATCATGTACTTTTGACAAACAGTTAGGGAAATATTGTGATTTAAAGGTTTTTTGATGACGTCATCAGCCCGTCTATTCCGAAACGGATTCGGGGTCCCAGGTTTGGAAATGTTGCCCAAATTGGTCCCAGGTGGTCCCTAGTTAGCTACGCGGTAAAAAATGACTGACGTCACCATCTCCTTTCCAAGTTATTTGGCCTCAAAATTTTAAGTGCACTGTAATGGCTTCACTAATTTAATATAAGATATTGACGTTATATTAGGGTTATCGACGTCGCGACGTTTAACATTTGAGACATGACATTTTCGGCGACATCAAAGGAAAATGAACACATCCACTTTGACTGTCACAGACACACACACTCTCTGTATTATTATAAGAGACTAGTCGATAAGGCCCGTGGAAAAATCCACTGAGGCAGGATAAAAAATAAAAAAAGCGTCATTTGAAATTTTGATGACGTCATCCACAAAAAAATTAAAAACCTTTTTTCACGTTGCCTCTATTGTGTACAGGTTAAAGTGCTGATTAAGAAAATGTATATAATCATATGGCTGTTTCCCGTGGAAGAATCCACTGATTTTCTCATTTAATTGATGTAACAGATATATACGTCCATCAAAAAACAAACAATACAGCAGTTCGAATCTTACAATCTGCATTATTATATAAATGACCAAAAAATTGAACAACTGCATTATAATGTGACATTTAAAATCTAAATCTACTAAAATTACTTGCTCTGACACTCTGACAATGCAAAATTATTCGGAAAGAAGTTTACCAAAGCATTTCAAACTACATCTCACCCATAAAATTTAAATCACTCAAAATGTCACATACAAAAAAAGCTGATCAATGTAAAACACAAACCTTTGTCAATGTTTAAATCAGTTTATTACAAACCCTGCCAAATGTTGACACAAAATGTGAAAAATAAACAATAAATTGTGCCTCTGGCAGACATTTTTATTTAGGTGTAAAAAATGGATTGCAAGGATAAATTATAATGCAACAAAATGTTTTTTTATATATTGCATACGTTCCTTCCTCACTAAACTTTAGACAAAATGTCAAAAAAAACCCAGCTTTTAAACCCGAATATAATAAATATCAGTCCTTTTAGCAACTTGCATTTTTTACCATCAATAAGTCTTAGACGAAATTTCAAATCTCACATCGTATTCTGTCACAATGTTCACATAAAATATATATAAAAAATAACAGAGTGTAAAACCAATTGGCAAATTTTTAGGCTAATTAGTCAAATTAGAAATGCAAAAAACAAAGTTTGAGTCATAATTCATGTTAAAACAACAACAATCCATTTAACAGTTCATTTTATGTCAATTTTTGCACTAAATTTGCAACACAAAATACAAATTCTAAATAATCCCTATGGTTTTTCCTCAAAAGTTTAATCAAGATATAAAAGATGAACGACAAAATCAAAGTTTGCAGAATTTAATCATTTTGGTATATTATGTCTATTGATATATGCCTTCTATAACAATGTTTCAATCCAAATGATATTGCAACATAACATTTTATGAATTTTGTGGCAATTTTACGTTTTGTATATATATTGTCGGTTGAATTTCTCGTTCTAATATAAAAACAGGAATAGCTTGCAAGTTGCAAAGTCAAATTTTACAAAAATTAGTTCTTTCGCTATATTGCATGATCCTAACACATAACATTTAAAAAAAAAAAAAAACAGTTTGTATATATTATATACACTATGTATATATATAAATGAAAAGTTACCCAGCCTTTCATGTATATATATTTTTTACATTTAGGGTAAAAATGTGAATCCTTCCGCTGCTTTTCCCAAAAAAATTAAAATAAAAAATAAATAATCAACAACCATGTAAATACTGGCAACAAAATCAAAAAAATGTGAAAAAAGCTACGTAAAGTTTCCCCATAATGTCAAAAACCTCTGTCAAATAAGAATTATATAAAAAAACACAAGTTTTTTTCGGTGTTGTACTCCCTCAAAAAAGTTGAAACTTGACAAAAATGTCATAAACAAAAACATTTTAGTCAGAACATCTAGAACAACAAAAATCACTACACTAAAGGTACCAGAATTACTACTTGTTAAATAAAAATTGTTTCGTCATATTGCATGTAACCCATGTATATATATAAGTTTAGTTACACAAAATGTGAAAAATACATTATTTGGATAGCTACACAAAATGTGAAAAATACATTATTTGCTTAAAAACAGTCCTTAAAACTATTCTTAAATATTATGTAATATACATTATTATGTAATACTTTCTTAAAAGTTGTTGTGGCTTGTTAATTTAAGCTTAAAATGTCAAGTGAAATAAGTTACAGTCACATTTTCTTAGCAAAGACCACAAGATAACTACGGTAGCTAGCTTACATGTAAAAAGCAACATGAAGTAAAAAACTGAAAGCTAACATAGGCTACAATCACCCACATAAATATTGAGACTTTTTCGATTTTTGACAAAAAAAATTCACAAACTCGCACCACAAGTCTTCTCAAACTCGACGTACTGCCTCCAGGCTCACGGAACTTCAGCTTTAGGGTCCTAGAAATTCTGAATTCAACTAGTGAAACCGAAAATTCACTAGAACGAAGCCTTACAGTGCTGCTATAGGCTAATTAGAGCTTTTTACATGTTTAAACCGTCTCAGTTGGAAAAATGGACATTTGCGTCAACGGCCATTTCTGGTTTTTTGATAGAATTTCTAGTTTGTCTCAAAGATTATGTGGATGGTTGTCTGAAAACTTTTATTTTGCCAATTTCGGTGGGAAGGCAAGTTCTTTCAAACACTTCATGTTGACAAATTTTTCGAAAGTCATCGTTCTCTCTAATTTCTGGTGTAAAAAATCCGAAAAATTCGGATTAGTTTCCTCAAATAATTATTTTTTATTTTTTCAACTTTAAGTTCTTTTAAAAACATGGATTTGGAGTTTGGAAGTATTTTCAACTTTTTTTATTTTGGTACAGAAAGACAGGTACTGGGTTTGCCTCTAACAGTTATGAGGAAAAAGTCGATTTAAAACGGTTTTTTAGCCGGAAGTCACTGAAATTAATATTTTTCAGACAATCACCCACATAAATATTGAGACTTTTCGATTTTTTGACAAAAAAAAAATTCACAAACTCGCACCACAAGTCTTCTCAAACTCGACGTACTGCCTCCAGGCTCACGGAACTTCAGCTTTAGGGTCTTAGGAAATTCTG
The DNA here is from genome assembly GCA_030067915.1 of Hydractinia echinata. Lineage (NCBI taxonomy): Eukaryota > Metazoa > Cnidaria > Hydrozoa > Anthoathecata > Hydractiniidae > Hydractinia > Hydractinia echinata. Next base: position 32,026 of record JASGCC010001047.1, on the reverse strand, counting down.
AATTCAACTAGTGAAACCGAAAAGTTCACTAGAACGAAGCCTTACAGTGCTGCTATAGGCTAATTAGAGCTTTTTACATGTTTAAACCGTCTCAGTTGGAAAAATGGACATTTGCGTCAACGGCCATTTCTGTTTTTTTGATAGAATTTCTAGTTTGTCTCAAAGATTATGTGGATGGTTGTAGCTACAGCAGCTAATAGTTGGTCAGTTGAATATAAACTTGAGACTTAGCTAGGTATAAAAGAACATGGCGATATATTTATAAATTCCGAGCTAGCTAGCTATTAGGTTGTTTGTTGGTGTGGTTGGCTTTATGATGCTAGCTAACAAACATGTCTCGCATCAATAATATCATCAAAACTAAAAAAAAACATAAACAAACCTTTGAAACCTTGCTATACTTCATTTACATACCATGCCCTTTTTCAAATGTATTTGTAGATTTACTTTGAAGGCCAAGAGAAGACAAAAAGAACAGCCATCTTTTTTGCAAACACAATTTCCGTTACTTTGTGCTAGAACTTCATTTAACAAACCACACAAAACTCGCAGCTTTTCACGACAAAGAAGATATATATTTTTCGGCAACATCAAAGTTTTTTTTTTCGGCGACATCAAAGGAAAATGACGATATAAACTTTGCCTGTTACAGAGACACTGAACTGGCGTATTATTATATCGATATGCAAGGTCCACTAATATAGACACTAACTAAGAGCAGGGATTTTTTTTCATAGCCTGGCGCCAGTATGCCATTTATCAAAAAAACTTGAGTTAAACAAAATCCAATTTAATCAATATTCCGAACCAGAGTTTGTTTCTGGGAAATTTTGTGAGTTCATGGAAGAGAATTGTTTCACATTTTGGAATAGACATTCTTCGAATAAAAGGGAAGATTCCACAGGAAAGAAGAAAAGTGTTGTTACCAAAAAGAGAAGTGAGCCATAGGGTCCATCTTAATTACAACAGTATGATTTTCACGATAACTGTCCGTTAGATATTCACGAGCAGAAAATGTCTTTTTTAGGCAATTGTAGAGGAGGTGATATTTTATAGATTTAAACTCAAATTTCTCTGCATCAAGTCTGTCCCTATTACTTTTCTTGTAAGTCTTTCTCGGTCCACCTCTGTGTTTTGCATAAAGCCTCTTTCGACATTGTGTGGCAAGAGCCTAGCTAGCCAAAAACCAACAGCAGCATTGAAAGCAGGGGGAGGGGTTGCAGATAGTAATACAGATAAATGACCATGTAACGTGTTTAATAGTATTCAGAATTTCCATGTTTCATTTAATGTTTTTATCAGGTCAACCGTTTTAATTCTGTCGTACAATGGACGTGTTATGAATCTTGTCACAACAATTGAATCACTTACTCAAATATGAGAACGTTATTACTTCGCTGAGCGATTAAACGAGTGAAAACTAAGTTAGTTCAAGAAACCTAAGTATTTCTTGTATTGTGTAAACCGAACTGGTATCAAAACTTTATTGTGCATTTTGCAAATACAGCTTTTTACTCTGCGTAAAACTTAAATAATTTTTGCCTAATTTCTATGAAAAAGTGCATACCGACATCCAGCTTATTCAAGCTGGATGTCGTTATCCACAACTGCGCCTATAGATGGTACGAACTTGCAATTTTGTATTTATTTAGATGTACTATATCTAATCGGAGAAAAAGTTAAATAATTTTTGTTTTCCATAATTCATTATTTTTTTCACTAGCTTTCAAATTTTAGGACTACATTATCATTACTATTATTTTCCCCGGATAGCCGCTTTAGTTCCTAAAAGAACTGTTATTCACTGAGGGTCCTGCAAACGGGGTCCTTAGTGCATTTAAAGCTCCCATTTTGATCTACGGAAGGCGTGCAAGCACAACAGCCGCTCAACCAGACAACCGCCTAGGATATCAATCCTATTCTAATGCTGAACATTGAGCAGAAAGGATCGATTCACACTTTTAAAGTCTTTGGCATGACTCGGTCGAGGTTTGAACCCAAGACCTTCTGCACTGTAGGCGAACACTCTACCACAAGGCCACCAGTCGGTTTCTAGTTTCTTAAGACCCTGTGATGTCTATATCAATTGCCACCAATTCGATGTTTTTATCTTTGTAATAAAAAAATAAAAAATTAGCATAAATTTGTTGCACATACATGAAATGAATAGACATTCTCGGAATTCATTAAAAATTTAAAAGAAAGTTATTGTGTATTTGAATTCTTGATATATTCTGAAATTATCAAAATCAAATTGAGCTATACTACGGTCAAATAAAGCAAAATATTAAAAAATTACACGTTTTAGAAAACATGAAATTTGGAAAATGTCTATTGTTTTATATTTTTATCATCAAAGACGCATCCGTAGAGTTTAAATCGCATGCACGCTTCGAATTTAAAAGTTTTGGGAACAATCGTCAAGTGATCTGCATAATTTCAACTTGTTGATCACTCATGAATCAGTATCCATGTTCGCTGTAAACTCCTCAAATGCAAACAAACACAAATTTGTCAAATTTGCTGTGATTATTGCATCGTTACTTATACATACAACTAACTTATTTATACATCTAACTTACAGTCTGTGCTCGTTTTGGAAAAAAAAAGACATTAAGTAGTAAAATCAGAGAATGTATCAAAGATAAATTGGGTAATTTTCTTATGCTAATTTTATTCATTTATTCAAGGTCCTTTTTCTCATCCTGTAAAATTCAATTTCCCTCAATTCTGGTAAAAACGTTATGTTCTGAAATCACGCTACTCTAGCATTGCTGTCATGAAATAGGACTTATTCGCTTATGGCGTTTTCAATGAAGAATGAGAATTTTGAAGAAAACAACAGGTTATTATTAAATTAGTCGTTAGCTCCGTGGGAGAATTCCCCGTACTTAGATTTTCGCCCGTCTTACATGTTTCCCGCATCGCTATCGTGCATTCGTAGCACAAACTGGCGATCAGCTACCATTCTGAAACAAGATACGGCTATTAATAAATACCTTATTCTCAAACAGCAAGCAGTCCTTTAAATATGTTAACTATTGTATTACTGATGTAAAAAGTCAAAGAAATCACCTTTGCATGCGTTCCGACTACACTTAAGTATCTTTTATTTTTCCCTTATAAGGATACCTCACCTTGTACGATTTTACCTATGTGTTACCTCCATTGAGTCCTAAAAATAGGACGCAAGTAAAAAAAAATGATTTGTGCGGAAATCTTAATGATATGGGGGAGGACGCGATTGTACATTTACAATCGTCATACAAGCTCTTCTATTGTTTTTATGCGCATTTTTGGTTCCAATTTATTGATGTAATAACCGTCTCCTAAGATCAATTTCAACAAAAACCATCATAAGGGGACACAGGATCTGCACACCAGCCGTCCGCACTGTTTGGGCCTCTTTCGTAGAGATTCGGGCGTTATTTGGTGTGTAGTAACTATATTTGGCACTAAATCTTGCTTGAAGCGGTTTTTGTTGCTAAGCCCTAAGGTAAAGTTGTCAAAGATAACCCATACAAGTTTGAGTGTTTGGCCCAACATCACTTAACGTTTTTCGCTATATCGGGAAATGCAGGTAAATGGAAACAAGCCCAGGCTTAAAATATCTTCAAAAGAAGAAAGAAGAAAGAGAAGTGAAATTGAACTAAATAAAATTATGAAAGAAAATAAAACATATCTATGAATAATAAATGAAATTATTGATTTTAGCAGTTAATATTTGGGAAGACGTTTACCAATTGAGGTATAGCAATCCTTCCTTTTGAAAATACATCCGTCCTCATCTGTTTCCAACGGTACAATCTTTCTCCTGATCACATCGCCAGTTAGATAGGATACATTCCTGATTTTTACAAATATGGATTGCTCTACAATAATCCACAGCCCGTACCGCTATCGCCAAGTATTAAGTAACAATAATTATCAATGATTTAGCGAATATGCCCATCATTGTTGCTCTTCACTCATACTTTTAAAGTTTGTTTTAAAGTTGATGAAAATAATACTTAAATTTTGGTCTGTGAACCTATATTATTAACGTGTTCAGTGGCCAGAGGCCACCTTATTTATTCATGCGCGCATTAGTGCGTTCTTCGGCTCACTTGAGCGTATGATTTCAAACATACTGATCAATGCTGAATGATTGCTGAAACCTATTGACTATGTTGAAACCAACACTTACCAGGGTTGAAGTTGGATCATAACGTCAATGAAACTCTAACCAAAGATATGTAAATATATAAATGAATTCGGAGTACCATTTAAATGGATTGCGTTAAAATAGCTTCGAAGTAATACGGCGCCCTCTGTTTTATCAACCACGTGTTACTTTAACTTAACATTCTCACAAACTAAGAATATTTTAGTACGATTTTTGCTTAATGTCCGATTTAGAGTTATTTCTACACATCGGCGTAAAATTCAAAACTTTGCACTTTTTTAACGTTTAGAGCAAAGTTTATTCCGTCAACACCCGACTAATTTCATTTTCTAGAGAAGCCTAGAGAAGACCAAGTATGGAAGCCGAGAAGAGTCACTGCCAAAAAAATATTTCAAATCGATAGTCGAAATATTTTTAAAATGAGGAAAATGTTAAGATACTTACTTAGTAGAAAGCCTAACTTAGAGAGAGCAGAAAATAACTCTTCTTTCGTTTTTATAAAATTTTAACTCGAAATTATATAATTAATAATATAATTCTTATAATCCATAAGTGAGTTAAATTTTTTTCTTAGACCAATGGAATTTATTGGAACGTAATGTTTGTTTTGGGGCACGTATGAACGAATTTGCAACATTTAAAGTAACTAAATAATGGATTGTTGCCTGGTGTAAAATGGTGCATGTGGGTGGCCCTGGTGTGACATGTATGCCAAAAAGCGATACCGTTAAACTGGGGATGTGACCTTAATGGTAAGGGTAAATATATTCGCATTGTCAATTAAGATCATCAAAACAACACAACTTTTTCATCCATGCAATATTACAAGAATGACGGCTACTTTCTGTACCAGGATACAATGCCAGTTCTCCGTACTTGATTTTTGATGAAGGTAATCACACTGTCCAGATGGGACACAGAACTCAGGTTGCATATTCCTGAAACCTTGTATGGTCCGAGACCCGATAACAATGGTGGTCGATCCAGCGCTGATAATTACGCCAAACTATGTGAGATATACTAACGGATTTATGTTTTCTTACTGAAATACAAGGTATTTACAGTAAATCTTCTAATGCCTTCGCACGTTTAAACACATCTCATTAAACAAAACTAACCGCCACTGCTCTCTTTTGTTCATTAAAAATAATTTTGAATAATAATTTTAATTGTTTTTTAAACTATGGCTTTTTATATGCTTTTGTAAAAGCTTTTAGGGGAAAGACGATGTTTAAAATGTGGTAAAGAACTTATTTTAATTGATTTGTGCTTGCTCTTACAAGCCTTTTTCTTTTGAGAATTCAGATTAAAATATTGAAGGTTTTTCAACGTAATCACTTAATAAGATGTAAATATTTCAGATGTATTATTTCTGACTTTATTATTATTGTTGGTGTTGTGATTGTTGGTGTTGTTGTAGTGGATGTTGTGACTGTCGATGTTGTAAATTATCAACTGGATTTTACAACTTTTAGGAACTTTTTTGGAAACGGTTTTTTTTTGCATTTTTTTTGGTAAAGGGCAGCATTCAATATACTTAAATATTTGCTGATGTCATCAGAATTTAAATGACAGATCTTTTCTATTGTTCTTCTGCCTAAGTGGATTTTTCCACGGGCCCTATTGACTAGTTTTGAATAATAAATAGATAATGAAATGAAGTGAAATCGGGTATTGAAAATTGTTCATTCGACCTTGTAATATTTGATGAGATATTGGCCCACTTGCAGATAGAATAGTACGAAATATGCATAGAACTAGTTTTATGTTGAATTTATAACACAAAAGTTTACACAATTTGAAACTATTCTACCACTGAAGCTATTCTACCATTGTACCAAGCTATTTTATACCATTCAGCTCCTTTGAGATTATTCAAAACAAAAGAGTGCTTCTTCAAACTAAAAAGCGGAGGTGTGTCAAAAATTTTCGATATTCGAAAACGAATTATTCGACAGAGCATTTTTTTGCGTGTGGATGGCAATGATCATAATCAGATCTCTTGATCTTACTCTTCACAACAACAACAACGACACAACAACAACAACAAAACAACAACAACAACAACAACAACAACAACAACAACAACAACAGCAACAACAACAACAAATAAACAATTAGATTCAACAAAACCATTTGGTAGCGAGCAAAATTCAAGTAAATACGTCTACGTAGAAACGTCATAAGTACATCATAGGTAAAAACACGCATTCTTAACGCTTTTTTCAGTTCCATCATTTATGTATATATTCAACTCACGGTAACGTCAAACTAGAAGGGACTTTAAAATGGATTAAATGAACAAAATGTCAAGCTATGGGTAACTTGAACTGCGAGGTTAAAATAGTTCGTAATGTGAAAGTATACACTTATCCTATGTTTTCTAAAGACGGGCTCCCTACCCTTTAAATAAAAGTTTTTCAAAAAAATTCAAAATTGACTTTTTGACGGATTAGTATCGAGTGGACATTAAAAAGCACGTTTGTGAAGAAATTACCAGATATTTATGTGCAAATGCCCTAAAATTCCATAATAAAAGAAGGGTGGAACAGAAGTTAGCCATAGCAACCAAATTTAATTTGTTTGTATGGGGTTTCTGGAATTTGAAAAATCAAGGCTTTTGATAATTTTTGATAGTGTAAGCTGGCCCTTAGTAAAGCGTTTCTTCCTGAAAAAACTGTGATCGTTGGCCCCAGTAAAGCTTTGGAAGTTGTTTTGAAAATTGTCTGTTGACTTGGTAGGCACTATAACCAGGGATCAAGTCGGAGGTCTTATACAAAATAATTTTGGCGAGTTAACCTGATGGTCTCAATAGTCCAATAAGCGAGTAAAAATGTTTTGAACGAGCCCCCGGGAAAATATGAAACACTATAGTCAAATAAAATAAACCACGTGGTTTAGTTTTGAATTTCGTACGTTTTAATTTTGCTGATTTTACTAAAACTTGCTCTCAAATTGATTGGCTGCGTAATATAAAAGGAAAGTACTGTGAATTAAAATGACATTTAGCCGTGGGTAAAACAAACTTTATATTTTGTTTTATATTAAAGAAGCAAAATTTTATACTGAAATATATTGTCGCAAACTCCAAACTTTTGGCGGACAAAATATTTATTTAGCTCGTATCCAAGAAAAGAAATATTTCATCACGAAGTGAGGACTTCGACAGATTCACGCTTTTTAATGCGAGCAGTTATGTAAGTAAGTTTACATATCTTTTGTAATAAAAAATGTAAGGTTGTAATAAATGGTGCGGCTAAATGCGGTCGCTTTATAATTGATGAACCGGTAAATAATGGAAACATTTTGTAAGGTGAAGGGAGAAGTATCGGTATTGGTCTTTCATGAAGTCTGTTATACACTAACATGGTGTGAAAGACAAATAGATTTTAACCGAGCTATTTTAAAACAATTTAAGACACTCGGCTGAGTGGTAATTCTTAATCTGTACTGTCTGGACAATTCGTGCTAGGACAAAATTTTACTTAAAAGGTTTGTT
>JASGCC010001047.1:0-24337 GCA_030067915.1 Hydractinia echinata | reverse complement strand
GGTGGCTAATAATTTCACTTCAAAGTGGATATGTCTATTCTTTTTTGATGTATCTTATTCTTAAACTTTTCTAACGCTACAGCACGACGTCCATGCATTAGACTGACGTCAATAGCATATTTAAAATTAATGAAGCCATTGCATAGCGCTTTTATGTTTAAGGCCTAATGTCTTTGACACGGCTAGAAATATCTGACGTATCCCGTGTGGTAACTAGGTAAACAAATTTTAGCAGGGTAAAAAATTTCGCCATTTTATATATCGCTGACTGACTGAAAATCCCAATTAGGCTGAGATGGTTGAAAAGAGAAGAACAAAAAAAACATGGAGAAATTAAAAATTATACTGATATTCATTTTTTCCTTAAAACACAAAAAACATGGGAACATTTAAGGCAAATTTTTTAGCAGAATTAATTATTACTATTTTTCGAAATGTGTATTAGCCTCCGAAAAAAAAGGCTGTAAAAGGTATTTGCAGTGTGTAGCTATCTGACTCTTGTGCTTTCTCAGCAATGGAAGATATCCAAGAGAAAATGTCAGACTGGCCGGCTGAAAGAGTGTATACTTAGAACATTACTTGAAATATTGTAATGTACATATTTAAGTATAAAAGTAGTATAGTATAAAAACGGCTCAAATATAAGAAAATAGGAAGAATTTCAGGCTGAACATGTGAAATAAAAAACACCACTAAGTAGAGCCAAATGTCGAATTTGTATATTGATACAGTATACTAATAACATCAAATTTACAAGGTATGTATATATACTAAATTAACAACAAAATGCCTTGAAAAATATACTAAATTCTTTTAATCAACTCGACTTTTTAAGTATTTATTATCATTCTGATTTACGTCGTCTTCTTGTTGAATGTGTCCTTGCAGTTATCTGCCAACCTTTTTGTTATTTCATTGATCGATTGTAAAATGATTTCATTTTGTTTTTGTTTGGGTGTATCTTGCGATAATCAAAATTCGCGAATTTTACGAAAAAAAAATTTGATGACATTTGTTTTTCAATTAAACCGTTTTTAAAGGGCTGTGATACTAATTTGATTATAATAAAAAACTGCTTTTAATATAAAAGGAAAAATGGTATATCATGAAGTTTGCATCGAGCTATATTCTGTTCCTGTAAATATTAAAAATTTTTACGATAGCTAAAACTTTCCAGAACTGCAACATTTTTACCTCGAGATATTGAGTAGTCTCTAGGGGGCTCCCTACCCTTTAGTAACAAAAATTATTTTTAAGGAAGTGGATATTCTTGTTAATATGTATATATAGATGTACAAAGTAGTAAAAATATGTGACATATACAATAAGCTACCAAAAAATATTTTCAAAAAAAATCCTCTACCCGCCACCTGTCAGAACAATAGAAAGCCGAACAAAGAAAAACCTTTGAGAAAGATTTCTCCTTTTCTAGTTGTTTAATCACAATGAACTTAGTATAGAGATCCTGGTAGATTGTTTTAAGCGAAAAAAAAATTTGAAAAATATCCAGGTATGCCTAGCCCAAAACAGGGTTTTTATCGTTTCGCGGGTGGATTGAGGGTTTCAAAAATCCATCGCTTAAAACCCAGTTTATATTATTACAAGTCACATCCTAAAATTTTTTATTCAAATGACAAATACAACTGAAGTTATCCTTTCTCAACCAAAAAATGTATGAAAATGAGAAAACGTCTTTTAAAGTTTTTAAAAGAAATTGGCTATTTTCGTGTTCTTTCCTTCTATAAAAGTACCAGAAAGGCTTTTTAATGTTACAGGGAAACCACTGTCAAATTTTCAAAGTCTTTTATGTATTTATAGTGTCACTATATAAAAAATGAAAACATGCCATATAGATTAAAATAAACAATTACAACTAAGCATTAAAACTAACAAAAATAATATTTGTCAGTTTTGGACACAATCATTTGTACACTTTTATCTGGCACAAAAGTAATGACTGGCTCTTGTTTGTTACATTAGTAGAGATGTTGAAGTCTGGTTCAACAAATCATAAAATTCACCAGGATGATAAGTTTGAAACGTTTGTTTGAAACGGCTTTCTTTTTCCGTTGTGACTCAAACATCTTATGTCGGTGCAAGTATTTTGCGCTAATTTTCTGCGAAGCATCACAAATACGTTTTTGATACTGGGGCAAGCAAATTCATAGAATAGTAAATGTGTTCAACAAAGTATGACCACCACCACAAGTTATAGCTGCATACACTGATCGTGTATTATCGTTGGCTTTGCCACCGCCACGACCATGCACACGGTTACTTATATCAAACAATGTTTGTTGTTCAATTTCTACACTGTAATGTCAACACTTCAAAGAGTCCTTGTATCCTATTTTGTCTTGTAACAGGTTAAGTTACCTTTTTTGTACACTTGGCACATTTTTACAAGCATTCTATTGCAGCAAGAAGAAGTTGAATCAACAATTTTGTTACCATGCGCTCTTCTCTCATAGTTTCTTGTGCTTAGTCTTAGTAACTTCCTAAAAACTTTCTCTTCTTTCTGGTTAAATTACTCATTACATTCTAATTCAAATTGGAATTGGATGGTTTTCGTTTTGACACATTAGGTATTTCAGGAGTGGAAGATGAAGTTGATAATGATGGCTGCTCTATTTGTTGTTGTTCATGTTGTAGTTGTGTGGTAAAAATGTGCTTGCGTCTTTAATATAACTCGAATACCACTAAATACTTTCTTCCTCTTTCTTGTAAGAATTCTTGCCTTATTCCAGGCATTATTTTGAATTATTAAGTGTTTGATTACAAATATAAACAAGAACTTCTAGAGTTGCCTGTAGCTAGCTACGCCAAGACAACAGGTAGGCACTATAACCAGGATCAAGTCGGAGGCGAATCTTTTATAAATTAAATTCTTCGAGTTTCTAAAGTCAAAACTTCATCGTTGTGTTTTACATTCAAAGAGCTTCCACACTCTTTTACCAAATCAGGGGGATAACAAATAAAATAGGAAGATAATAATTTTGTCTTAAATTTTACTTTCGACTTTTTTTTCCTCAACGCAAGCTTTACCAAATAAATTGTTGTTTCTTGATTTAAGAATTATTGGTGGGATTATTTCGCATTTTGATGAAACACTGTAAACATTTCGAACATTCGGCATGTCATCTGCGTTTCTTCGTGTAGGGCATGCGACAGGACCTATAAGTAGTTTACGATCGGAAGCAAGATTGCGTTGCCGATCTACTTATGTGTTTGCATCAAGAAAAAATGCTCTTTCTAAGAAAAAAAACATAAGATCTTTAAGATGTGAAAATCAAATTTTGGCTATTGAGTGGTACTTCAGTTGTCGCATGCCCTACGACGAAGATAAACGCAGATGACATGCCGAGCGTGTGTGCTCGATGTGTTACAGTGTTTCATTCAAAAAATGCGGAAAATATCCCACAATAATTCTTAAAACGAAAAACAACAAATATTTTGGTTAAAACTGCTTTGATGGAAATAAAAAAATCGAAAGTAAAATTAAGACATTAAATTTATTATCTTCCATTTATTGTATCCCCTCGATTTTGTAAAGAGTGGTGGAGAGCTCTTTGAATGTAAAAAAACACCGATGAAGTTCATTGTGACGGATTTTGACGAGTACACTCGAAGATTTTTTAATTATAAAAAGATCGCCTCCGACTGATCGCCTGTATTATTAGTGACCTAACCTTTGTCTTGCGTAGCTAGCACCAGCAACTACTTAGAAGTTCTGGTTTAATTTGTAATACAAACACCAACTTTAATAATTACCAAAATAATGCCTTGAAATAAGCAAAAGTTTACAAGAAAAAGGAAGAAAAGTATTTAGTGTATTCCGAGTTATATTAAAGAACGCAAGCAACATTTTTTTACCACCACAACTACAACGATAACAAAACAAAAATAGAGCAGCCATCATTGATCAAACTTCATCTTCCACTCTGAAATAATTAATGTGTCAAACCGAAAACATTCCAATTCCAACTTTGAATTAGAATTTAATGAGTCAATTTTAACAGACAGAAGAGAAAGTTTTTAGGAAGTTCTACCTAAGACTAAGCAACAAAGATAACTATAGAAGAAGAAGCGCATGTACAAAATGTTGATTCAAAAACTTCTGCTGCTGCAATAAAATGCTTGTTACAAAAGTGCCAAGTGTAACAAAAAAGGTAAAACTTAACTGTACAAGATCAAACAATAGGATACAAGGACTCTTTGAATGTTGACATTACAGGTGTAGAAAATTGAAAACAACATTGTGTTTGATAAAGTAACCGTGTGCATGGTCGTGCGGCGGGGGGCGCGGGCGCGGGCGGGGCGGCGGGGGGCCGGGGGGGGGCGGGGTGGGGGGACGGGCGGGGCCGGGGGCTGGCAAAGCCACACGATATTACCACATCAGTGTATGCCAGCTATAACTTGTTGGGTGGTGGTCATACTTTGTTTGAACACATTTTGACTACTTCTATGAATTTGCCTGCCCAGTATCAAACGTATTTGTGATGCTTCGCAGAAATTAGCGCAAAAATACTTGCACCGACATTAAGATGTTGAGTCACAACGGAGAAAAGAAAGCCGTTTCAACAAACGTTCAAGAACTTATCATCCTGTGTGATTTATGATTTGATTGAACCAGATTGCAACATCTCTACTGAATGTAACCAAACAAGAGCCAGTCATTACTTTTGTGCCAGATAAAAGTGTAAAATGATGTTCCAAAACTGACAAATAATTAGATTTTAGTTTTTAATGCTTAGTTTCGTAAAGTTGTTATTTTAAACTTCTATGTATGGCTGTGGCATGTTTACATTTTTTATATAGTGACACTATAAATACATAAAAGACTTTGAAAATTTGACAGTGGTTTCCCTGTAACATTAAAAAGCCTTTCTGGTACTTTTATAGAAGGAAAGTAACACGAAAATATGCACAATTTCTTTTAAAACTTTAAAAGACGTTTTCTCATTTTCATACATTTTTTGGTTGAGAAAGGATAACTTCAGTTGTATTTGTCATTTGAATAAAAAATTTTAGGATGTGACTTGTAATAATATAAACTGGGTTTTAAGCGATGGATTTTTTTGAAACCCTCAATCCACCCGCGAAACGATAAAAACACCTGTTTTTGGGCTAGGCATTACCTGGAATATTTTTTCAAATTTTTTTTTCGCTTAAAACAATCTACCAGGAGTCTCTATACTAAGTTTCATTGTGATTAAACAACTAGAAAAGGAGAAATCCTTTCTCAAAGGTTTTTCTTTGTTCGGCTTTCTATTGTTCTGACAGGTGGCGGGTAGGAGGATTTTTTTTGAAAAAATATTTTTTGGTAGCTTATTGTATACTGTACCATATTTTTACTACTTTGTACATCTATATATACATATTAACAAGAATAATCCACTTTCCTTAAAAAAATAATTTTTGTTACTAAAGGGTAGGGAGCCCCCTTAAGAGACTACTCAATATCTCGAGGTAACAAATGTTGCAGTTCTGGAAAGTTTTAGCTATCGTAAAAATTTTTTAATATTTAACAAGGAACAGAATATAGCTCGATGCAAACTTCATGATATACCATATGTTCCTTTTATATTAAAAAACAGTTTTTTTATTATAATCAAATTATGTATCACAGCCCTTTAAAAACGGTTTAATTGAAAAACAAATGTCATCAAATTTTTTTTTCGTAAAATTCGCGAATTTTGATTCTCGCAAAGATACACCCAAACAAAAAACTAAAATGAAATCATTTTACAATCGATCAATGAAATAACAAAAAAGGTTGGCAGAATACTGCAAGGACACATTCAACAAGAAAGACGACGTAAATCAGAATGATAATAAATACTTAATAAAAAGTCGAGTTTGATTAAAAGAATTTAGCATATTTTTCAAGGCAATTTTGTTGTTAAAATTTAGTATATACATACCTTGTAAAATTTGATGTTATTAGTATACTGTATCAATATACACATTTTTTTGACAAAAATATCGATATTTGGCTCTACCTAGTGGTGTTTTTTATTTCACATGTTCAGCCTGAAATTCTTCCTATTTTCTTATATTTTGAGCCGTTTTTATACTATACTACTTTTATACTTATAATATGTACATCCACAAATATTTACAATGTAATGTTTAAGTATACACTCTTTCAGCTGGCCAGTCTGACTCTTTTCTCTTGGACATCTTCCATTGCTGAGAGAAGCACAAGAGTCAGATAGCTACACACTGCAAAATACCTTTTACAGCCTTTTTTTCGGAGGATAATACACATTTCGAAAAATAGTAATAATTAATTCTGCTAAAAAATTTGCCTTAAAATATGTTCCCCATGTTTTTTTGTGTTTTTAAGGAAAAAAAGAATATCAGTATAATTTTTAATTACTCCATGTTCTTTTTTTTGTTCTTCTCTTTTCAACCATTCTCAGCCTAATTGGGATTTTCAAGTCAGTCAGCGATATATAAAATATGGCGAAATTTATTTACCCGTTGCCTAAAATTTGTTTACCTAGTTACCAACACGGGATAACGTCAGATATTTCTAGCCGTGTCAAAGACATTAGGCCTTAAACATAAAAGCGCTATGCAATGGCTTCACTAATTTTAAATATGCTATTGACGTCAGTCTAATGCATGGACGTCGTGCTGTAGCGTTAGAAAAGTTTAAAAATAAGATACATCAAAAAAGAATAGACATATCCACTTTGCCAGTGAAATTATTAGCCACCTTCGAAATTCATGGTTTTTTGTCTTTGCAAATACGCAAAAGTCTTTCTTGTCTTGCATTAAAAATTAACTATCCAAAAGTGAAACATGCATTATTAACTGGCTCCCTACGTAAGCAATCCTGGTTAGAATACGACTACCATAATCGCCATATTCTATTCAAAGTATTGTACTGAAAGAAGGACTATATATGTGAGATTCAGCAAGAGAAAGTTTAGTAGTTCCCAGTTTTGCGTCATCTGAACACGAACCTTGAATATACGTACGATAAACTTTATATGAAAAATAATAATGAGAATATGAAACGAATACTGCTATTTAATGATTCAAATGCGATACCCAAAGCGTAGGCCATTTTTAGCTTTTTTTAAAAGAACGTCGGAATGGAAGAATGCGTTGCAATGTTCTTAACGTTTTCGAAATTAAGCCTGTATATGTTTAGCTATAACCTTTAACACTTTCACGTTAATAATTAAGACCCTCTTTATTTAATGATCTAATGATTGTTTTGCTTACTTGTTTGTGTTATTTTTTTGTTTATATTTCCATGGAAAAAATAGTGTAGCCAAGTCTTACTAAGTTTTTTTAATGTTCTACAGATATTCTTACATTTTAAGGCTTTAAAGCCTTAAATTCGTATACACTTTGTTCTTATAACAAACTGTGCACATGATTCCCCAATGGTACACTATATGTATTATTAATAACGGTCTAACATAAGCAACCTTAAGTCGACTTTTCCACTAGGCCGAATAAAAACGCGCGGAGCGGTGCAGCTATTTTTTAACAATGTCCGCCTCGTTTTCTCGATCGACCTCGAGTATTGATAATCAGTAAAGAGAAAGAGTGTAGTGGGAGGGAGTGTGACATTTACAGAATCACAACAGTCAATTGTTTGAAAATATGAATTTTAAATTTCATTGCACACAACAAATGTTGAAAAATACTTTGTTGATTAGTCATGCAGATAAGCTAGAGCTGCAACCCTGAAACAAATGTTGTCTTTACTGTTCCCTCCCCTTTCCCCAAAAGTCAATGTTACTTATCTCTAGTACTCCAGGTTTCTGAAGTACTTCTGTTAGCATTAGCCAAACATATACAATATTAAACATTGATCAAAATGAAATTCACAAACAATTTTTCCGGGATTGTAGCTTACTTGGCTACTTGCTGGCTTCCCTGATAGTTATTCCGGTTGGCTATCCAGCAAGCCTTATTTTTTAGAACTAATCAGAGCAATATGAAGTGTCAATAAGCGTTAGCAAACTGTACATAAAGTTTCAACTGTAAATTTACTAGGAAACAATAAAAAAATGTATTCACATCATTACAAAAACGTAGCTAGGTTTAAGGTTTAGCTAGCCAACATATACCAAAAGATACTACCACTAACAATACCCTACTTAAAAGTAGGTAAACTATTTTGTGAAACTGCTAGTTAAGCTGTAATAGTCAACATGTTGTTGATACATTCTTCAAGCTTGCATGTAGCCAGGAGACCCAGCATAATCTTTTTTACCACCAGGAAATGGGAATACTTAAGGTGAACAAAATTACGCTGGGTCTCAAACGACTTTTCGGAGGTCAGAATTTTGACCGCGCCTTTTGATTGGTAAATTCTATTGTTCTTTGCTGATGTGGACAATATCGGTAAATCTCTTGTTTGAAGCGAAATGGATTCACTCACCTGATCAAATATAAATAATTTTTGTATTATTTCATAGGGTAACATGTGACCACGCCGGCTTTGTGCTCATTGGTTGATTGTAATTTTGGGTTTGCTCTGAGGTGGATTTGAATTTTTAGGGATTTGCTGTGATATTTGTTTATGTCTAAGCTTTTCTTTAAGAGAAAATGAATAAGAAATCCTCAAAGAAGGCTTAGTTAACTAAGCTAACTAGCATGTAAGCAACTAGCATCCCGAAATTTGCGGAGTCAAATGGATATGAGAATATGTCTACTATTGTTTCTAAAATACCGTGCTCATTAAAAATGCATTGCAATATTAGATTTATAAATAGATTTATTTAATTAGTAATGAGAATAATCGATAGAAATTTTTGGACAACTTTTTGTTTTGAGTGAGAATAAAAATTTTGAGCATTATTTGAACACGATTCTTGCAAGAAAGTAGCAGCAACGCTGAATTTTCTCAACAAGAAGAAGGATACAAACACCAAAACAATAGCAAAGATGATGTATTTGTGGGAAGTCTTAGCGGTGCTTTATTGTATTGTGTGCCTTGCAAGTGGAGATATATTACGATTGGACGCTTGTAACAAGTTTTATGCTGCCTTTGATATTGTTTACGATAATTCCTTGCTGACAAAAACTGTATTCTCATTGGTTGAGAATATCGATCTTAATCGATGTTTGATCATATGCATGCAATATCCAAAATGTAAATCATTCAGCTACATGTTTTCTCATTCACAATGCAGAATACATCATTCCACCAGAGCTGATAATGAAACTTCTCTACAAAAGATGGTTGGATGGACACATTATGAAACAAGGGAAAATGAACCAAATGTAAGTAAAATTATTGTGGTCTACATTTAATTTTGTTATTGTTGTTGTTGTTATTCATGAGAACAATTCTTCCAAGCAAACGATGAGGAGGTGAGGTTGAGAAATGCCTATTTTTAGCTAAGTAATTATTTTGATCTTTGATTTCCATTCATTGGCTTTTCGCCTTTTCGCCTTTTCGTTAGTGACCGACATAAAGTACTAAAACAGGCACCAGTAAGTCCATGTCACGTAGAGACACATTAGATAGGGACAAGTTCTAAAACATAAGCAGAAGCATTTCGGTTTAGTTAATACATTTTTGTTGTCAAAGTTGACGCTGTGAACTAGGTTTTTCATTTGCAAGTTTCAAGAATATTACCACTGTTTGCAACCTCTTTTTTAACCTTAAAGTTTGTCTCAGGTGCAAATTGTTTGTATCAAATAAAAACGGGGGGAGTCTAGACCAATGTCTCTACTCTTGCTGTTCTTTCTTTGCTCATTTAAAAACGTCCAAAATTTTTTAACTTATTCAAGATGGAGAAATGACTAAAAATTTTCTTTTTGCAAATCTCTCAACTTTTTTCAACAATAGATTGCATTATTTAAAGTTATTTTGTGCATGCACTTAGATTGCAGTCTGAGTGATTTTAATTTTTCATGGAACAGTAACGAGTGATGTCAGAAAACATAAATAGTATAGCATTATATACTCTAGAGAAAAACTGTTAAAGGATTTAAAACAACTTGCTTACTCTGAGAGAAGTTAATTAGATTTTCAAGGCTTTTGGAATAATTCTATGCTAAAACAGAGTTGTGCCTACCTCGTCCCCAGGACATCTTGTATTTTTTCTGACTTCAGGACGGCGATACGAACACGGCCCTGGAGAAGGCTTTGTCACGTGACCCTCTGACTCACAGTTGTCTTAATGAACTAAAGTTTTATATATAACCTTGCAGAGCTAAGCGAGTTCGGCGTTTAACGTCACAGATATGTGCGGCGAGTTTGTTTTCATTTCTGTCATTAGCAGCAAACAATGTTCGTCTCGCTGTTCCGAGATAAAAAAAGGGAACATGCGCTGTGAACGAGGTTGTAGTTGTGCGTCATAATGGAATTAAAAGAGAACAATTCTTTCGGAAATATGTTCCATTAGGCTTAAGCTGCACACAAATTTACAAATTATTTTTTTTATTCGCTACGCCCAAACCTTATTTATTTATCGTATCACGGAGACAGTTTCGAGTTGAAGGGAGAACGGCAACTTTATTGTGCTTATCCTGACGTGCATATGCGCCTTTGTAGATTGCACCCCATCCTTACTTCGTAATCTCTTTATTACTATAAATAAACGCTTTTACAAATAAAAAAAACAAGCTACTACAACTTTAATATTAATTTAAAACAACTAGAGATTACAAACCCTGTTTTCTTCTTCGTTAATTACTTTAGCATTTTAAGAAAGAAATTTCAAGAATAACAGTTAGCAGCATAACGCACTAATAAAATAGATGACTTGCCAATGTTTACAAAAGTTAAAAAATTTGCAGTTTTTTGCACATGCGCAGGCATTTCTGTAGGCAGAAAATATAAACAACAGACCACAGTAATCAAAGAAATCCATCCAAAAAAGAAATATGCGCTCGAAATTAGTAAAATTTTTTAAGAAGAATTAGAAGAAGTTAGTTAAAATTTAATTCCAGTTCCTTTTGGATCTTATGCTACCCAAAAATATCTTTAATCTTCATTAATAACCATTTTACCCTGTGCGAGTCCTGCTTTTTTACCTACACAATAGTGCGCGCATGCCCATTGTTCTCAAAAATGAAAAGAAACAACTGAGTCACGCGGAAAGTGGTCTGTACAAATAATGATGCATTATATTAACATAGATTTGAGATTTTGATTTATTTAGCCTGACTGGTTTGCGCAACAAAGTTCTGTAAACTGGTAAGGCAAAATGTGCAAGCTCATTCATTTGTCTATTAGTTATAAAAAAGTCAAGATAAGTTTGCAAATGTATTTTTCCAATTTAGTTGGGTCGATTTTGTGAAGAGAGAAAACCATGTAAATATGGAAGATGTGTGGATACATGTGATGAGAAAGGATATAAATGTGAATTCAAAGGTAATTACTTTAATTATTATTTTTTTTCTTTTTTAGTTTGTTTTTCACCTTCGCTTTGGTAAAGTAAATAGGTTTAAAGAGTATTAAAATATTGCCGTTAGGGAGAATTCGTGAATCTATATTTTTTTCCCAAATATTTCCTTTTTTTAGTTGGTTTTATTATAACAAATTCTATTATTCCTTTTTCTTGTGTGGTCTGTCTTTTGTCCTGTTTTACCTAACTGGTATTTAAAATTCACCAAAATCCGCTCTACAAAATTACTGGATATTCTTTTCTAGTTAAGGCTGAAATATACGATTCTTCTAAAACGAAGGTTTGCAAAAAGGGATTTTGTAAATAGCAAAAAGGGACTAATTCCTTTCTTTCTATCCCTTTTTACAAAAAAAAAACAGATAAGAATTTTCAAAAGAAGAAAATCTCATTGTGTTGACTATTTTTTACCCAACATTATGACGAATAATATCCAATTAAATTTTAATAGACTGTTAAAAATGGGTTTGTTTACAGTTTTGAAAACATAAAAGATTTATCACTTACGTAGACCAAACTTAAAACACAAAAAAATTATAGCTTGGTATAAGTTTTTTTGCAGAATTAGTTTCAATGGCAAAAAAATACAGTTTTCATAGAAAGAAAATTCACCTGAAATTTTATTAATTCAGAATTGCAGTATCAATTGTTCTTTAGGCGAATGGACCTTATTGAAAGACAATGTCTGTTTCGGAGCAAAGAGTGGCGAATTTGGAACATTTGAAATACAACAAGATGCAGTTATCACGGGTATGAAATTGGTGCATGTCGGTGGAGATGGGGTAAAATGCGCTAACAAAATACAATTAACAAAGTGGGGATGTGATTTCAAATATGTTTTTATCGTAAAAAATATCGGTGTTTTCATCACAGCCAATCAAGAAATACTTTATCCATCCCCAAAATACCATGTTGCAAATGGGTTTTTCCACATACCAGGATACAACGCAAACTCTCCCTACTTGATTTTCAATGCAACAAGTCATACGGTCTACAAAGGGCAAGAATTACAATTGTACTATGCGGAAGATTTTCATGATAGCCACGCCCACGACAACGACGGTAAATCTTGTGCTGATATTTACGCCAAATTAATTGACGCATAGACAATTTTAAGCCTTATTAAATTACACAAGAATTTTTTAAGATCACCCACACACAGCATACATGAGATAAACCTTTGGTCGCGTCTGACCACGTGAATAAAATACATCACTGTTTGATTATCTGATGGCTTGGTCTTGAACAACCGTCTTTAGTTCCACTTATTCTTTTTTAGGATTGGGCAAATACTTTTGGAAAAAGTTTGCATCATCATTTTTTTAGCTATTTTGTCTGGGAAAGGTGACATTTTCGCCTTATATATTACTTTATCCAGAAACTAGCACTTATATAAATTTTATTGTAAGTAATGTAAATAAGTAATGTAGCTAAGTAATGTAACTAACTAGCTATCCCCTTATATTGCCTTTTGTTCTAAAAGTATTTGTTTCAATGGCTACGTTTTTACATTTCAGGGGAATATTTGATGGTAATGTTTTTAACCATGTATACATCAACAAACAATTTTTAACATGCATTCGTAGTTGTTTGTTAGTTTAGTTTGGTAGCCAACTTTATACTATCTTTTTGTGTTATCTCCACCAATCTGATTTTTCATTTAAGCTGCAGTTTGGCAACCTAGTAAGAAGCATATATAGTAGTTAAACAGATTTATATTAATATCATGAACAATACGCCACCAAATTTCCAACGAGGTCTTATGTTTTAATGTAACTCGGTAACTGCACAACAATAACTTTATCGATAACCTGTATTTGTTTGAGCATGGCTACCTGTTTTCTAAGTAGGCTGGCTGAACACAACTTTTTTTTTTCCTTACAATTAAGGATGTGGTAGACCCTTTTGACACAAGTTCAGTATATTCAAAATATCTCCTTTACATGCCACTTTTTTAAAAAAACTTTTAAACATTATAAAACATTGATATTTTCACTACGACTAAGAAATTTGTGGAAAAAAGCTGGAACGAAGAAAAAAATTTCCAAAAAAAACACATCCTACTTCGTTAAAGCGTTGGTAACTCCCGTCCATCATTTTTGTTTTCATTAAAAAATACCTGCGCAAAAGGTATGGCGTTGGAATTTTACTTAATGAATAATAAATGACTCAAAGAATGAAAGAAAAATAAATATGAACAGAACAGCATGATAATGATAAATATTTCTGAACTGTCGTTTTCGAAATCTGTTTTAAATCGGTATCAAGTTCGAAATCACCTTCATCATGTTCATCAAAACAGTCGTCCATATCCTCCTCAGGCAACAGAATTTTTCATCTACTGGAACTAAATACCAACGTGTGCTCTTCATCGTTGAACAGATTTTCATTTTGTTGACTAAACCACGAAGTAACGTTGCAACAGGAGTTTTTTTTGTTCCTCTTCTTTTATTTTTATCTTCTAATTTTTTTTCTACCTTTTCTTTTTTTTAAACGGTTTTTTTATGATGTTAAACCTTCCCATATTAATTAAATATTTTTCGCAGTAACTTCACTGTATGAAAAATGCTGAAACATATAACTTGATTGCGAATGGTGAATTATATTTCTAGTATTTAAAGTCTTAGTAAAATTTAAATCCTGACTCCATTCGAGACAAGATCAAAGATAATGTTACGAAATAATAGATTTTCCTTTTTTTATCCCACCAAAATATTGCTTTAATTATATTTTTCTGCATAGAAATTATATCTGCGAAAAAATTTTACACTGAAGGGTCTAACTTATCCTTAACTTGATTTGAAATTTAAAAATGCCAGAAAGGGAAAAGTTAGCTCTTACAGGCTTTCCATATTTTGTTGTTGAACGAATTCCGAAATTCATCACATTTTTGCAATATCTTACGTCCATAATTGAGGTACTCTGACATATTTCTCGTTGAGACATATAGTCAGTTACCTTATCGTGGCGAATAAGATAAACACAGTTATTGTTTGGAAATATTATTATTTTTATTTCAATTGGAGCACATAAGCAATTGTTCGGCAAAGAATTTACCTATTTTAGAACAGCTAAACATATTTGTGCACTTACCTTATTACACGAAATTAACGCTGTGTGGTTATTAACGCGGTTAAAAATAACAGGTCATTAATTAACGCGGTTGCTTGAGAAGAGCTAGTTTAAGTGTGTGGAAATTAACGCGGTTCGTTAAAAAATTTATTAAAATCTAGTATCCGTCTTGTTCATTTCAGGATAACATACCTCTGCGAGAAATAGCCTTGAAATTTAATCAATGCGCGAAAATAAATTTTAATTGAGGACAAAAAATGTATATATATGATGTATATGATAATGTATGTATACACTAGGCAGTTTTTAATTTTTTTTCGTTTTTTTTTTAGATCACAAATTAAGGGTGGTTTAATTAACACGGACCAGAAATTAAGGGCGGTTTAATTAACACGGACCAGAAATTAAGGGCGGTTTTTATTAACGCGGTTGGAAGTCAACCGCGTTAATAACCACACAGCGTTAATTTCGTGTAATAAGGTATTTTTAAAGTATGTTATGGCCTAATTTGAACTAAAATTTTATAAACAACGTGTGCAAATTCCTAGAGCAGCAACAATGAAAAACGCCGTGCTCAAACTCCAATAGTTTTTCAGCAAACAGCACAAAAAATTCTAATTAGTAGAAATTCAACATTTGTCCGACGCTCATATATCTATTTCTCTACCAGTTACATTTTTGAAAAAGTATAAGTTTTTCAAAATTAGAAGTGAGCAGGATGAGCAAAAGGGTTGTGAAAAAACAAAAGGTAGTAGAATTATTTTTTTTTTACGTAGGTAGGTAGGTGAATAAATTTCACAAGATTGAGATTGTTGCAGGGTGAGGCTTCCAGAGATAAACCCAAATATTCTCTATATCCAAACGTTCCATTCCTCAGATTATGAATTTGATCCTTGCTATACATGCAGTTATCATTTGTCCAAGTCTCACGTAATCAATTTTAGTTTGATGAAACGTGACAATTTCCTGAAAACAAAATAAAAACAAAATATAGATTTTTCTATCAAAATTACTAACAAAGTGCAGGTATTATTAGATTTAGTTTCATGTTCGCAATCTACTTTGATGGAACGTGACTGTTCCTTGCATGCAAGATGGAAAACACATCATTTCAATTGTAATCCCTAAGATTATTTTCAAAACAAATGAGGCGCATTTAATTAATAATGAGAATAGCCAATAGGAAATTATGCAACCTTGTCCCCAGGGCATCTTGTATCTTTTCTGACCCCCGGACGGCGATACAAACATGACCCTGGAGGAGGCTGGTCCGATATGAAACCTGATTGGCGCGGATATGTCACATAATAATTGCGTCATACAAAACATTTTGGCGAGGCGGCGAGTCTGTGACGAACAGGAGGAAGCTGTTCGTATTAAAATGGCGGAGGAGCTGTATCAGTATCATGTTTTTTTCAAAGTGAAAAATTTAATAAAAAAGCATTACTAAGCAATGAGAGTATAAAATAAGACATCATAAAGTAATACTGCTTACATGGAAATATTTCAATAGCTGGGAAAGTTTAATAAAACTAGAAAAGTAGCTAGCTAGCACACTATACCTAGCAAACTATCAAGGTAAGAACAAAAGAAAGAAACTCAACTTGTTTCCAAGTGGCCAGGTTTAATTTGCAGCTTTATGCAAAGAATGACGTTACATAAAATTACTAGCTGAGAGACCTAGTGCTGCCCATGTCCTTTATAGACAAAATAATTTTGCACAAATTTATCGAAAATGTTTTTTTTACAAAATATGTATCATTACGTTTTAAATTATATCAGGTTGTTATTAGTGGGCATGTTTTATTACTTTATATGCTTAGATTACCATAAAAAATATAAAAAACCAGTAGGTTAACCGTCGGAGCCACTTTATCATTGACTGCACATTTACCCGGCCTAATTCAAGAAAATTCAAAGTGCAATAACTTCGGTAAAACAATAAAGTTATTGACTTGAAACTTGTTATGGAGTACTTTTACACCAATCCGATAAAAGATAATTTTACACAAGGCACAAAAAGATTACACAGCCATTTTGAGGAAGAGAAAAGGTAGGAAGATTTTCTTAAACTCATTCTTGCTGGGCCTTTTTTAACACGCTCTGAAGAAATTTCAGAAAATCGAACTTAATCAAATTTTAAGTCACACTTTGATTGAGCGCTCAATCTGGCATATGGTTAAATCCAGGATGTACTGAAGACAGTGGTAGATATTGAACAGCTCACCACTGTCTATTATCTCAAGAGTTTTAACACTAATTACAAAGCAGTGAACATAAAAAAATAACAAAAAAAAGTCTAAACCGAGTATATATATAGCGTCCCATAACTGCAGTAAAAATTAAAATATTGACTTGAGATTTGGTATGATATGGTTTTAGATTGGTTTGATGAAATTGAGCCAAAAAATAGTTCTATTATCATCATACTTTCTGAGTTTCGGAATTTAGCCCTTTTCAGAGACGCCGATAAGCCATTTTTGACAGCATATAAATTTTGACAAAGATACAGGTTCAGAAAATTTTAAAAGCTATTCCAACCTCAGAAATAGGTCAGATAAGATTCAACCTAAAATTATGCCAGTAAACGAAAAATTTAGTTGCAAAGAATTCTTTTTGCTGATATCTTTTTGTGATTGGAAGCTCTATGAGAATACTGAATTAATCTTCACGGTTAGCTAGTTTGGCATTTTAAATATTTTCCAAGCAGAATGATAACAATAAATAGATGTATATATCAATTAAAAATCGTTTTTTAAACAGTAGCAGAATTTTGATGAGCTCTGAAAAGTGCGACTTTATGGAACTAATTTTGGTCCAAAATTATTGCTCAACATTTTTTTCTTTTAAGGTAGCAATACTTTGTTGTTGGTAAAGTCGTATACCAATTCTTTCTAAACTGTTAAGGGGCTGTTCATTTGGGAAATATTTCCTCGGGAACCGGGTAAATGGTTCAGCATGATATCAAGTCGAGATCTCAGGTTCTTAACAAACTCATAACAAAATTTAGTTGCGTTCATATGAGAAAAAACATTTACCCGCCTCCCGAGATCTTGGGTGCGCATGATCGAGATCTCGGTAAGCGGGTAATGCATTTTCCCATATGAACAGAAGTTTCCTCGGTAGATGAGATAAATTTATGTTGATTCGGCATAATTTTCAAAAATAAACAATAGATTCTTATCACAATAAACAATAGAAACTTATCACATGGTATTTTCTCATCCGAGGAAAAGTTTTCTTGCCTATGCCATATGAACAGAAAGTAAAAATTATATCATGCTGAAATATTTCCCCGCTAACCAAGGAAATATTTCCCATATGAACAGCCCCTAAGGCAGTGATACATTGAATCGACAAAACAGATCAGATGTGGACTTGGCGATTTCAATTTTCAAACCAGCATAATGCTTTTGATAAAATGTTTGGATTATTTATGTTTTAAAAAATAAAAAAGCCGTAAGGCGTTTTAAAAACATGTCATTAGGAAAAGAAAAAGCAGAATTTATCAGTAATGGGTGGCTTTTTGGAAATGTTAAGGCCACAAAATGTAAAAGCAAAAAAGACTTCCAAAGTAAATACTTTTTTGAAGCCTTTTTCACCCAATATAACTGCAAGCAGTGAGTCTGCCATATACAAATTCAGTTTCAGTTAACTATTGTTTAAATAAAGTTTGTGCAAAAAAATATTAAAAAAACAACTTTGGGATTCGTACAGCAAAATCTTGGTCATCATATAAAAGCAGTAATGTAGACACAGATATGAACTTACAGTAAATGAGAATACTAAAGTTCAGCCAAAATGAATAAAAAATGTAAATGTTATTATGAAGTTAAATTTCTGCCTAGCTACTTTCAGTCAAGCACCTAGAATGACGCGGCCATTTGAGAATTATGGTCAGGTGGGCAAATCATTTATCAATTTCCAAGTTTTCCCTAGCTACAAGTTTTGCAACCCAGTGCTTGCTAGCCAACCAATTCAGTAAAATAAACATAACTAAATTGTTTGAATTTCTTCAATGAAACAGCAGCCTAAATAACATGATTGTATATTTATACATTCAGAAAACAATCAGGCAATATGCGAGCAGTTTTTGTGTTGCGTATGAGAGGAATCAAAACAAACTCGCCGCACGTATCTGTGACGTAAAACACCGAGCTTGCTTAGCTCTGCAAGGTTATATATAAAACTTTGGTTAATTGAGACAAATCTCATTAGATATTACACACAGAAAAACTGTGTATTGGAGGGTCACGTGACGAGGCCTCCTCCAGGGTCATGTTCGTATCCCCGTCCCGGGGTCAGAAAAGATGCAAGATGCCCTGGGGACGAGGTTGGAAATTATGGATATTTTTAAATTTTACACAGTAAAGCAAAATGAGCGTCATTTAAGGGATAATCCTAAAAAAGTTCTTTTACACTAAATAAGAGAAAAACGAAAGCAAAAGCAAAAATGCACTTTCTCCATTGTCAAAGGAAGTATATTACGATTAGATGCTTGTAACAAGTTTTACGCAGTTTTCAGTATTGTATACGATAATTCTTTGCTGGTAAATACTGTGTTCTCATTGGTTGAGAATATCAAACTTAATCGATGTTTGATCATATGCATGCAATATCCAAAATGTCAATCATTCAGCTACATGTTTGCTCATTCACAATACAGAATACATCATTCCACCAGAGCTGATAATAGAAATGTTCTAGAAAAGATGGATGGATGGGTATTACGAAACAAAGAAAGATGAACCAAATGTAAGTAGAATTGTTGTATTAAACCATTTATGATATCATCCATACGACTGACCTTATGGATGTTATCGGTGGAGTTCTACTACATAAAAAAGAATGTTTGAGTGGCTTTGGGTAAGGGTTAGTTAGTCGACCCCAACTTATTTCTTCTATTAACCTTAAGTAATTATTTTGACAAAACTTGATCATTTTCGAAAGTGCATTGCTAATCTTTAACCTCTTCACTCTTTAGTTGGCGATGTGAAAGGTGTTTATATTTATCTCGCCATTAAATTCAAAATATGTTAAATAAAGATGTTTTGCACTCAAATCTAGAAATTCTCGAAAAGTTTAAAAACACTATAAACATTTAAATTTATTTACAAACATTGGATGGCGGAAAGACAAAGGAGGACCTTATATAAAACCTCATTGAACCTTTTTTTCTTGAGACTTATCATTAGTAACATTTTAGCTGGCGCTGAAATGTTACTAATGCAGTACATTTTTAAGTATTATAAAATAATTTTTTCTCAGCACCTGTCTATTTATCTTCGGAAGGTCTTGTTATTTCCAACAAAGTGGAGGACCATAAATTGCTAAGAAACACTATATTATATTTCTTTTCAAATTGCTTTTGCGTTTAAAAAAAGACATAACATAACATGTACAGCAGAAGATAACCGTTGTTGCATTTCCATTATAACTTTGAGGCTAAATAACTTAAAAACGGCTGTTGACATCAGTTGCTTTATCCCCTCGTTTGTAGCAGACACAGCATGAGCGCAGTATTTGACGAACGGTTGCGAAATTACAGGATTTGGGATGATGTCATCAACCCTCTGATTTGAAACAGGTCAGTTGGCGCAGCGTTATTGGTTATTTTCACATTTTTTTAAGTTGACGGCTGATATGGATGTAGCGAATTAATTTGTAGGTTAGTTAAATAACCCATGAAAATACGCCAAAACAAGCTAAAATTCACACAAAATTGATGTTGGTGACATGGTGTTGGTGTTGGTGTAAAGAATGATCCGTCCAAAAAAAAATTAAAGCTTTGTTTGTTTGTTGCCTCTGTTTTGCTGGAACGGAGACGCTAAATGGAAATAATGTATAGTATCGTCTGATTTCGACAGTTCAGGGTAAAGTTTTTTCTGATAACAAAAAAAATTGTACATAAAAAGATAATTGCTGGAGTCCTTAATTTTTTTTTGCTAAAATATTTGCCTCCTTTAATCAATGTGATATTTCTCCGGCTATAAAAGTCATTACATACGATGGCCCCGAGAGCTCATTTCTCTTCTAACTTAAAAAAAACTTCTCTTCTATGATTCAAACAGTTCTATTCTGTATTTCCACAATTCTTTTCTGTATTTTGACACTTCTTTTCTGTACTTAACACTTTTATGCATGTGACCAGAAACTTTCATTTCACAACTAAATTTAAAAATCTGGTCCGCAATTTACGCCCGTATGATAGTCTGCATTTTTTTTTTCTCACTGTTCGCGAGAGATTCAGATAACACGTGCTCAATTTACCAACAGCTTTATAGTTGCAGCGGTAGGTCCTGGTGCATGTGCATGAATAAAATTAATATCACGAATTAATTCACCTCATTAGCAGGGTTTTTTAATTTAGACATAATAAATGGCAAAATGACCGCCCAGAGTCCTCAAATTATAGTGGGGACCCAGGTTTGGGAAACTTACCCAAACTGGTCTCAGGTGGTCCCTAGTTACCCACGCGGTGAAAAATCATTGACGTCACCACCTAGTTTCCAAGTTATTTGGCCACAAAATTTTAAGTGCACTGTAATGGCATCATTAATTTAATATAGGATATTGACGTTAAAGTAGTATTATTGACGTCGCGCCGTAACGTCAGAAAATTTAACATATTAGACATGCTTTTTCGGCAACATCAAAAGAAAATGAAGACATCCACTTTGCAGAGACACGGAAGTGGCGTATTATTATATAGACTAGTCGATAAAGCCCGTGGAAAAATACACTGAGGTAGGATAAAAATAAAGAGGAAGCGTGATTTGAATTTTGATGACGTCAGCAATCCATCCACAAAAAAAATTTGAACCTTGTTTTCACGTTGCCTCTATTGTGCGAGCTTAAACTGCTGATCAAGAAAATGTATATGATCATGTGCTTTTGATGAGCAGTTAATGAGATATAAGGGTTTAAAAACTTTGCTGACGTCAGCAATGGCCCGTCAAAACACTAAAAAAACAGAAATTTGTAAGCAGTGCAGATTCAAAAAAAAAATGGCGAAATTTAGTTTATTCTTTGCCTGTAATGTGAAAATCCACTTAGGCAGAGAAAAAATTAAAAAAAGCTTCATTTAAATTTTGATAACGTCAGCAGTGTCCCGTTCATATACATAAAAAATATTCTTAGAATTTTGTTAACCCGTAACATCTATTGTGAGGAGCTTGAAACTCTGATCAAAATAACGTATATGAACATGTACAATTACCGAACAGATAAAGAGAATTCGTACGTTTAAAAATTTTGCTGACGTCAGCAATGGCCCGTCAAAACCCAAAAAACATTTTTCAGAAATTTGTATATGTGTTGCCTTCATCGTAAAGATCTTAAAACGGTGATCAAGAAAATGTATAGGATCATGTACTTTTGACAAACGGTTAGGGAAATATTGTGATTTAAAGGTTTTTTGATGACGTCATCAGCCCGTCTATTCCGAAACGGATTCGCGGTCCCAGGTTTGGAAATGTTGCCCAAATTGGTCCCAGGTGGTCCCTAGTTAGCTACGCGGTGAAAAATGACTGACGTCACCATCTCCTTTCCAAGTTATTTGGCCTCAAAATTTTAAGTGCACTGTAATGGCTTCACTAATTTAATATAAGATATTGACGTTAAATTAGGGTTATCGACGTCGCGACGTTTAACATTTGAGACATGACATTTTCGGCGACATCAAAGGAAAATGAACACATCCACTTTGACTGTCACAGACACACACACTCTCTGTATTATTATAAGAGACTAGTCGATAAGGCCCGTGGAAAAATCCACTGAGGCAGGATAAAAAAATAAAAAAAGCGTCATTTGAAATTTTGATGACGTCATCCACAAAAAAATTAAAAACATTTTTTTCACGTTGCCTCTATTGCGTACAGGTTAAAGTGCTGATTAAGAAAATGTATATAATCATATGGCTGTTTCCCGTGGAAGAATCCACTGATTTCTCATTTAATTGATGTAACAGATATATACGTCCATCAAAAAACAAACAATACAGCAGTTCGAATCTTACAATCTGCATTATTATATAAATGACCAAAAAATTGAACAACTGCATTATAATGTGACATTTAAAATCTAAATCTACTAAAATTACTTTTTCTGACACTCTGACAATGCAAAATTATTCGGAAAGAAGTTTACCAAAGCATTTCAAACTACATCTCACCCATAAAATTTAAATCACTCAAAATGTCACATACAAAAAAAGCTGATCAATGTCAAACACAAACCTTTGTCAATGTTTAAATCAGTTTATTACAAACCCTGCCAAATGTTGACACAAAATGTGAAAAATAAACAATAAATTGTGCCTCTGGCAGACATTTTTTTTTAAGGTGTAAAAAAATGGATTGCAAGGATAAATTATAATGCAACAAAATGTTTTTTTATATATTGCATACGTTCCTTCCTCACTAAACTTTAGACAAAATGTCAAAAAAAACCCAGCTTTTAAACCCGAATATAATAAAAATCAGTCCTTTTAGCAACTTGCATGTTTTACCATCAATAAGTCTTAGACGAAATTTCAAATCTCACATCGTATTCTGTCACAAATGTTCACATAAAATATATATAAAACTAACAGAGTGTAAAACCAATTGGCAAATTTTTTAGGCTAATTAGTCAAATTAGAAATGCAAAAACAAAGTTTGAGTCATAATTCATGTTAAAACAACAACAATCATTTAACAGTTCATTATTTTATGTCAATTTTTGCACTAAATTTGCAACACAAAATACAAATTCTAAATAATCCCTATGGTTTTCCTCAAAAGTTTAATCAAGATATAAAAGATGAACGACAAAATCAAAGTTTGCAGAATTTAATCATTTTGGTATATATGTCTATTGATATATGCCTTCTATAACAATGTTTCAATCCAAATGATATTGCAACATAACATTTTATGAATTTTGTGGCAATTTTACGTTTTGTATATATATCGTCAGTTGAATTTCTCGTTCTAATATAAAAACAGGAATAGCTTGCAAGTTGCAAAGTCAAATTTTACAAAAATTAGTTCTTTCGCTATATTGCATGATCCTAACACATAACATTTAAAAAAAACAAAACAGTTTGTATATATTATATACACTATGTATATATATAAATGAAAAGTTACCCCAGCCTTTCATGTATATATATTTTTTACATTTAGGGTAAAAAATGTGAATCCTTCCGCTGCTTTTCCCAAAAAAATTAAATAAAAAATAAATAATCAACAACCCATGTAAATACTGCAACAAAATCAAAAAATGTGAAAAAGCTACGTAAAGTTTCCCCATAATGTCAAAAACCTCTGTCAAATAAGAATTATATAAAAAACACAAGTTTTTTCGGTGTTGTACTCCTCAAAAAAGTTGGAACTTGACAAAATGTCATAAACAAAAACATTTTAGTCAGAACATCTAGAACAACAAAAATCACTACACTAAAGGTACCAGAATTACTACTTGTTAAATAAAAATTGTTTCGTCATATTGCATGTAACCAATGTATATATATAAGTTTAGTTACACAAAATGTGAAAAATACATTATTTGCATAGCTACACAAAATGTGAAAATACATTATTTGCTTAAAAACAGTCCTTAAACTATTCTTAAATATATGTTAATATACAGTTATATGTAATACTTTCTTAAAAGTTTGTTGTGGTTGTTTATAAGCTTAAAAATGTCAGTAATAAGTTACAGTCATATTTTCTTAGCAAAGACCACAAGATAACTACGGTAGCTAGCTTACATGTAAAAAAGCACATGAAGTAAAAACTGAAGCTAAATAGAGCTACATCAACCCAATAAATATTGAGACTTTTCGATTTTTGGACAAAAAAAATTCACACTCGCACCACAAGTCTTCTCAC